>CAUYMX010061559.1:0-75536 GCA_963573855.1 Lepilemur septentrionalis | reverse complement strand
GACGGAGGAGCCTGTGCCAAGAAACTTAGAGAATTTTGGATACGGTGCAGGTTTGGCACAGGGAGGGACGGGAGGCTCATGCCTGGACAGAGGGGATTTCCGACCGCTTTTTATCCTAATGACAAAAGTTGTAAATTCTCTGGCCACTGTGAATCATTGCCTAATTTGTACATCGGCCAGAACAGTAAAACGAGGTGCTTAAAATGAGGTGCTTAATGGCTAGGAGACACCCCTGGGGCGTCCGTGAGGAATTTTGGAAATTTTGGGCCCCCCATACCGGTCAGGTTGCAGAATGGACTGACCCTGGGTCAGCCTATGGATGGGAACACAGGTTGAGGGGATGTCTCCTCCCCAAGATGTGTGCTGCGTGGTGCCCCTGGGCAAGGGTCGGAGATTTTCTAGGCAACCCCAGAAAATACTCGCGACCGGCTGGAGGATGCCTCTGACGTGGATCCACGATTTCCGGAGAGACCCTGGGTCTCAGAAACGGGCAGAGGCTCCTGGAGTGACCTGGAAGGCAGAGGGGGTGACTCACGGTGGCGGAAAGATGAAGACGAGGCCAGGTGGGATCGGTCGGAGGTCCGAGTGGTGGTTGCCGCAGAGAGTAGGGCGCAGGCAGAACCGGCCTGCCAAACACTCCTCTCCCGGGTTTCGGCACCAAATGTAAAGTTTGGAATAAAAGGGAAGAGGCCGAATGGGCTAAACAAAGGTAGCTTTATTTGTAGAGCGCTCCCAGGCGAGGTTCAAGGGTCCCAGGAAAAGGGGCCCGAGAAGTCGTGCGGCGCGGACCGGGGAGGTGGGTTATATAGGGGCCGTCTTGACGGGCAGTAGATCCAGAGTGACAGCTGGGCCGGATCCTCGCTGCAAAACAGGAAGCGGCCCCAGCGGGTGGTTCTTCTGCCAGGAACCGGCCCGTTGGAACCACGTGGCAAATTCAGGATGTGGGGAGGGGAGTGCAAGCCCCTAGGGGGATTCCGCCCGCCAGCCTTACAATGTGAAGCAATTGTTTCCTGAGTCAGTAAATCCATGCTCTTCCCCACAGCAGGCTACCTCCTAAAAAAGAAAGTAGGTTTCCTTGGGATCCACTTAGGACAGGTGTCCAAGGATACCTTGGGAAGATATCACGTTAATTGGAGAGAATATTCTAGCTTCATCAATGTTCTCTCCACCCTCTTAACCCCTCCACATACCTTTCTGAGACCTGGGGAGACCCCAGACCTATTTCATCCATTTTGTAGTTCTTCACAGACTGATGGAAATAGCCAAGACTCAGACTAGTCATCAGTTGAGTCTGGATGGTGAATTGGTGGTTACTTCATCAATGTCATATATTTTCAATTTTGAATCTGCTGGTGCTTGTTTAGGCCTTGTTTATAAGTGCTCTGAGAAAAGAGTTAAGAGGATAGGCTCTGGAATCGGATAAACCTTGATTTGTGTCTATTCTTCTCTCCTCACAAAGCTCTGTTACCCTGGGTAGATTACTTAACTTCTCTGAATCTCAGTTTCCTAATCTGTAAAATGGGAATGAAACAAAACAATGCATACATAGTGCGCATAGCAGGTGCTTCTCAAATACATGGAAATGAAAAACAGGAGAAAATGCCTTCACAACACTATTCATCCAAACAACAACAACAAAAAAGGGAAAACATGACACTTTTATACTTCACAACTGGGTTTTTCTGCTCTGTATATTATAGCCTAGAAACAACTTCAGCAGGTTACCTGCAGTGATCTGTGAACCACAAAAGGATTGCAGAGAAATTCAAATCCATTCATCAGCAAAGCAGAACAAATTGTTTCTTAAGGACACCAGCTAACCTTGCTGATGATTTTCTTAATTCTAACTCCTTTAATTTCAACTACTCTATTTTGAGGTGCAGTTATAAAATGGCTTTTGTTGTGAAATTAAGATTGTGAGTTTTCATTTTGTTTCCTATAGCTTATTAATAAATCTCAATTCCACTCCTATATTACTGCCTCATCTAATGCAATCTGTCAGCCTATGTGCAAATCCTCAGTGGATGGGGAAGAAGAGGGAGAGATAGTGGCTGTGTTAGCTCATCTAAGAGGGTTGGGAAGACTCGTTTTCCATTTGGACCTCTGTTTCCAACGACTATCACCCTGCACAAGGAACCCTTTACTTCCTGAGTGTTGACTACTGAAAGAGCCTGCCACGTGAGACCCTTAGAAGTTAAAGGCAAGAAAAGCAAGAAAAAGCACCCAGGCGACTCCTTTCTAGCGTCTTATGCACCTAGTCCTGCTGTGCCAACCATCTACCAGAGGACAAATGTCTTTTCACTTAGCCACACAGCCGTTGCTTACGAGGCCCACATTTCTAACTCAGTCTCTGGCCTTTGGCTTGGTGAAAAAGATACTCTTCTGGGTGAATGACTTTGAGGCTTCATGAACACCCATAACCACAGTTGACAGTTGAGGAGCTAATGTGTGTATGTGTACGTGTGTGTGTGTTCCCTCAATCCCATATTAAAATATTCTCTTTGGCATGAAAAAGATAAAAAGAAATTTAGGGGTTTTTTTCTTCTAGGAAAATCTGTTAGTTATTCTCTCCCCGTTTCTTTAGCTTTGAAATGAGTTAACTGTGTAGAAAGAAGGCTTGGAACTAGGGGCTATGTGTGATCTGTCCGTTGAGCAGAAAGCGGGAAATAGGCCATGAGGGATCTGGAGCTTAAGTGTAGTGAACTCTGGAGAGTAGTAGCAAAGAATCACAGTGCCCACAAGCCAGCTACACAGAGAACCAAAAACAGGTCATTGGCTTCTGCCCTGCAATTCACGGTAACTGCCAGCGATATTTCTACATAGGGGAACACGCTTTACAAGACAGCTCTCCTTGCAGGAAACCTCCATCCTGGGGAGCTGAAATTGCATTAGGATTACTTCTCTGCAAGCACGCTGACACCAATATGCAATATGTGGTATGAGAAACCAAAAAGCCATTAATCTAAAGTAGGGACTTAAACAATTGCATCTAACTCTGGAAGAATTCCATTGAATTAAAATGCCTTTCTAAACTGAAACTGCTTTGACTGAATTCAACATTGCAAATAAAGATTTAAATTTAGCAAAACAATCAGATTTAAATGTAAATGACCTACTCCCACCTGTATTCCAACTTTTTAATTGGAATCTTTGGAATTGAATAAATATATTCATTCATTCATCCATCCTTTCATTCAATATTTATTGAGTACCTGTTCAGGGCTATGCTTTGTGCTGGGGATTAGGATTACAAATATGAATAAATTATGATCCAAGACTTCGAGGAGTGTGCAGTCCAATGGTGCAGACAGTTGAGGAATCAGATAATTGTAACACGGTTTGACATGGGTTGAACAAAGACATTGGGGGTGTAAAGGACACTACTTCACTTGGGTTCTCAGTTTACTGAATTTTGATTCTGCGTAGCCAGTGTCTTTAAATGAGGGTGTCTACCTCGGGTAATCTACAATCTAGAATCAGGAAGGACAGGAGAGTGCCAACCAATATTGTGCCACCTTTTCCTAGAAGGAAATGTGCTTTCAGGAATATTTCAACTGGACTTGACCTAGAATTCCTCATTATATGAATAACCAGCTCTGGAATAGATGTCACACTTCAGCCCCTGCCCACCTTCCATGAGAAAGCGTCTTGCTCGTGACTTTACATTCATAAATACGCTCACAATGCCAAGGGATGTTTTTTTCTTCCATCAATTCATTAGATGTGCTCACATGAATTATTTATATGCAGTGCTAAAAATGATTCTGAAACATTACAAGAATTCAATATCAGTTTTCACAGTGGGATTTCATCATTTTAACATTGCAGCATGGTAGCCTAATGCAATACTAATAAGATATGGTGCTAATAGGGTACAACGAGAATTCTCTCTAATATGCAAACATTTCCATGTTGTCTTATTTCTTTTAAGTTAATATGCTATGGTGATAATATGATGAAATGAATTAGCTTCATATCATTGTCTGCATGAGTTGTGCATATTAAGGCATCTTTCTTCCCCTACCCCTTTGAATTCACTTGGAATGAGCTTGAAAACTTACCCTGTAGTTATGCTTATGTTAATGAGGCTGTTTAGTAGGAAACATCCCTGCCGTTGCTTAGCCAGCTGGAGAAACAATAGATGCATATCCCCTCTCTTTGGAATGGAATGTTTTCTGGCCTCCCTTCAAAGGGTCTATCTCCATCAGGCTGCTTTAGTATTCTCCACTTGTTCACAATCTCAATCCACCCATGTGTTAGACATTTTACCAGCAACATTTAACCAGATTGTATATTTCTATTAGATATGAAGCAAATCTTTTCCAAGAGAAACTGAATGCATGGCCAACTGGCCCAATGCTTTGGAATATTTAAACACACACACGCACACACACACACAAACCTACATGCATATATACATGAAATGCATAGAAATATACACATATTTGTGTGTGTGGATTATCTATAGACATGTTTACATATGTATACAGACATATACATATGTGCTGCTTTGTTTTTGTGTGTAAATGACTTAAAAGTTTATGGAATCCATGCCATAACCAGCATTTCTTTTCTGGCTGTTAAATCCTGGGTGGATTAGGTCCAGTGAGTATGAATCCTCCAGATTTCAGTGTTTATTCATTTTCAGATATATAACCAAAAGCCAGATGCTTATCCAAATCTTAGCTGACATTTGCAAATCATGTATTTCTCACCCAAACCTGTGTGACCTTTCCTTTTGAGTTGCTATCAGGTTCAACTAATTCAGTTTCAGAAATCCCAGATGTCAGTGCTCTCGGGAGAATTCTAAAGCTCCTTCTTATCCTTTCAATCAAGTTGCTCCAAAATGAGGATCAGGGCCAACGCCAGGCTATATGGTGCCTTGGTGCAAGTTAGCAAAAGGTGCCTGGCTGGATCAGCACAACCACTATTCAAGGAGCAGTATGGCCTGTGGCCCTAGGCTGGACTTCAGCTTCCTTTTGCCCACTCCGATAGGATTTCTTGGGCTGCAGCTCCAGTGATGTTTTGTCCTTCTTGTCTAGAAACATCAGAGTGGGAAAGTTTCTGTCTTAATGGTAGCTTGAGGTTGTACAACAAGCAATCCAATTTCTGACATGACTAGCTGTGTGACTTAAAGCAAGACAGAAGACATTTAACCTGTCTGTAGCTCATTTCTTCATCTGCATTATGAAAGAAGAATGATCTTTGGTAACCTCCAACTCTGCACACTATCATCTGTGATTGAACAATGATAAATCTCTTTGCCATATCAATGGCAGAAATAATGAGTTTCTGCATTTGATGCAGAAAGAGAATAATATGAGGGGAGAAAAATAAGTTGTAGACTGAAAGGAAGCAATGTGGGCAATTTTAAATATTAGAGTTTGGATCCTGGGCTTTCAACAGGATTATGTGTAGATCATATGCTTTCTTAATAGAGGATTACTAAGGAGAATGTAGATTTGTTACATATGTACAAGATGCAAATATTGGTGAATATCAGTGAATTGATTATTAAGCTGAAGCTGAACATGCAGCATTTGAAAGGCCTTAGTGAAATGTATGTATTAGAAGCTTGTAATATAGATCTTGGTTATTGGAATTAATATTGTGATTAGACTGTGTAGGGGACCACCCCAAAATACGCCACTTGACATAAGGATTATTTTGAACTGGAGGCAAATGAGATCAACAGATGCAGAAAGAAGACTCCTTGGAGCTTCCCTTATCTGACTAACAGCAGAAACTTCTAAGAAACTGCTATAAATCCCCTCTCAGGAAGTTTTATGGCCATGAAGAAGACAGAAAGTTGGTGCCAAGATGGACCTGCACAAACCAACCTTACCAAGACAGTCCTTCTCTTCCATTAGTTTTCCCCATATATTTACCTTGTCACAGTTTGCAGCCCCTTCAAGCCTAAAATCCTTTTTCCTTTGTTTTGTCACTTCTATTCAAATTTATTATGCTTTGTTAAGATGCTATATAGACCCAAGTTCTCACCCCCACTTTGGGTGGCTCATCACTGAGTTTCTCAGTGTGTATGCTCGCTACTCACGTTAATAAATTCTCCTTGCTTTCTTCTTGTTAATCTCTCTCTTGTCACTTTAATTTCCAGGGCCCCTGCCACAGAACCTAGAAGGATAGAGAAAAAATAGGTTTTTTCCCGGCTCCCTTACAGCTGATAAGAGGACAAAGATGAATCCTTTCAGTGAAAGTACTCCGAACAGCTCTGATAATAGGAAAAATGGTGCCAAATCTCCCTTACCCGGCATCAGGTGTGAACACGTATTTGGGTCACTTTTGTCTATATTCCCTTGAGAAAGAATCAGATTTATTCTGAGGTCCTGTTTGTATATCACATTTGAGAATGAAGACTAAAGGAGAATAATATTGGGAGAGAGCTCATTGATTCACATTTGGGCTAATTCAGTTTCTTTTAGACCATTATTTCCTTGACAGAGTTATTTCACTATAATTTTATACTTCTCTTCATTTCCTTAAGACCTAGTCAAAGCGGATGGCCCTTTTACACCAGGAGAGTTGGCTTTTGTATCTTTACCTTTCTTCACAGTTCCTTCTTAAGGTAGCTGGCTTTAATTGGGGTTAGAAATGTACCATCATGTGCAACATTACTTAAATATGAAATTTCACTGTAGCATTGATGAAAACTTTCTAGGCTTAAAAATGTCATCAAGAAAGAGTCTGGTGCTTCTTTAATTATCCGATTTCCAAAGCTATAGTACATAATTCCTTGTTTAATCAGAGCTTAAATTCTGAAGAAACTCATATGGATGACATTTTCTCTCAATTTTGAATGGGGATTATTTTAAGAGGATACAGAAGTTAGAAATATTTCAATGGAGCTGATATTTAAAGCATATTTAGTGGCATTTATGTTTTAATCTGCTTATTGACTAGTCATTAAAGGGAGCTGTTAGCATTTTAGCAGTGATTAAAAGAACCAGCAATTGTTTGATACAATGAGCAAGGCAGTAGTATTTCCAGAATGTGGTGCTATTAATTTTTTTTTTAACCTACAAAATGGCATTGCCTTTTCTTAGTGAAGCATTGCTATCTGAAGAACTGTTTTTATTTAGATTTTTTTGCCACTGGTACAAGGAATTCCATTTAGAGACAAATTCTCCAAAATGACATAAAACATACAAATATTTGATAAATTCCATTGTTCCATATTCTCATCTTATGTATTATCACAATCGACAGCAGCAAAAGTAATTATGAAGGTAATAATAATAAATTGTCACCCGGTGACAATATGAGTCTCTGTACAAGATAAACTAAGGTAGAAAAACCAGTTTTTTTCTCTAGTAACTTTTATACCAAATTGTCACTCTGGAGTACAATGCCTGGCATACCTAGATAGTCAATAATATTTGCTGAATAAATGACTTCCCTGGTGATTTGACCCAAATCACTAGGGCAGTTTATTAAAAAGCTATTCTATATCATGTAAGAATTCCTTATTAAGTGATTACTAACTTGACGATTAGCTATTACAATCCACTCCATTTATGCTGTTTGAATAATGACAAAACACTCATCAGATCAGTCACTTTAGAGAAACAAATAGACTGTTTTTTGATAATTGTGATATAAAATAATAGATCATTTAGTGGGGTTCTTTATTTTTCAAGTTTTTGTTGCAAATTTTTCCTTTAAATCTAGAAAAAAATAGAAGTTGCTAGAATAGCAAAGATTTATCATGGAAAAACAATAGCTTTTCTTAAGCTGTGACATGTGCTTCCTGGTCACTGTTAGTAGATGTATGACCAAGGCTACTTTTCGTAGTTTCCTGTTAATATTGCTGATCCCAGATAATAAGATGAGTTTCTGAAAGTTATATGTATTTAAATTAGGTCTATTTTTCACCCAAACCATTTGATTCACTTTTATTTCAAATTCCTAGTGTTACCAAAGTAGATTTTATTTAATTTTCCTCATTTTTTTCAAATGTTGCATATTCATGGAGAAAATGTATACCTTTGTATATGAATCAATTTATTTTAAATACAGAAACTATCCTTTGACTATTTCTTTTCCAAAGAACATTAGAAGAATCTAAAAGGAACATTTATAAATAATTTGGATATGAATCTAAAGTAACAATAGCTATAATAGTCATCTTGTAAATATTGTTATAAAATAAAATTAAATAAGTTGATACAAGTAGTCAATGAGAGAACAAAAATAAGTCTAAATGAGCATGGTCTACAACCTCAACATCTCTACTTAGAGACTGCTTTTTTTTTCACCCAATTTCTGTTTTACACAAGATGAGAAAATATATAGTTACCTATGACTGCATAAAATTGGCATCTCTTGAGTAATGGACACTATCCCAGGCACGTGGAAACCAGGACACAAAGTAGAATTACAAGTCTCTGAGTGTCTGGAATATTAATGTTACACTCTCTGAGCTTGAGGATATTTCAGTAGAAACTCCCAAAACTGAAAAGAAAAAAGAAAAAAAAAGACTGAAAAAAAAATAGAACATAGCACATACCAGACAGTGTCAAAAAAATCTCTTTATTATGAATTTTGTTACCCCCTTCAGATCAGTAATCAGTTGTGTGTGAGAGACATCCCATCCTAAATCTGGAACTCCTCAAAATTGATGCATAACCAGAAAGAGGCAATGTCCTCCTTATTATCACAGCCAGTGCCCTTTTAAAAAAACGTCGCCTTTGGCTCTTTAGCAATCGGCACTGTTAACCACCCACTCAGTCTTGAAAGTCACTGCTCTCTTGATATTATGACACCATGTACTACTATATGTTCTTCTTTCAGTGAGCCAATCATTTGTTTACATATTGATTGATTAATTCATTCATCTATTCTTTTACTGAAGTATCACATACGGATAGTAAATTGAATCATGAGTTCACAGCTTAATGAACTGTGAATTTACAAATTTATGTAAAACTATCTAAACATGAAATAATCTATGACTACCACAACACAAGCACTCCTTATGCCTTCTCCCAATCACTGCTCCAAAAGAAACTACTATCTTGACTTTCATCTTCATAGATTAGTTTTACCTATTTATTGTACTTCATATAATGGAATAATACAATGCTGTTTTTGGTATCTGTCTTCTTTGCAAAGCACTATGTTTTCCATTTGGATAACATAATGTAATTAAAATGTATCCTGTTGGTGCATGAGGCAATATTTCATTTATTTTTATTGCTTTCTAATATTTGATTGTCTGAATATGTCACGGTTTATCCATTCTACTGTCAATGGATATTTAAGTTGTTTGCAGGTTTTGACTATTAAAATAGTGCTGCTAGGAACATTGTTATATATGTCTTTTCATGCACATATGTATCTATTTTTAGGGATAAATCCCTAACAGTAGAATTACTGAATTACAAGCTATGTGTATGATTTACTTTAGTTGATGTTGCCAGTTTCCAACGTGGTTGTGCCAATTAGCACACTCACCAGCAGTTTATGGGAATGCCAGTTCCTCCAGATCTTTGACAAATCAATTCTTATCTTTTTTCTTGTCTTATTGCATTGACAATTAGACAATCGTAGCCTTCTCTTTTTCAGGATCTCAAGGAAATTCCTTTCAATATTTTATCATTAAGTAGAATATGTGTTTGTTTTAAGTCTTTAGGCATACCTTTTGTCAGAGTAGTTGTATTTTTTCTTTGCTAGAGTTATTTTCTAAAGCATGTATTGGTATTGGACTTTATTAAATACTTTTTCTGCATTTGTGATTTTGCCCTTTTTTGTTTTATTATAGTAATTTAAATTAATTGATTTTTGAATGGTAAATCAACTTTTTACTTGTAGAATGAAACGTACTTGGATATGGTATATTATTGTTCTTCTAGATCACTGAATTTGCTTTGGTAATTTCAAGATTTTTGTATTTTTCTTTATGAGAGGTATTGCTCTGTAATTCACCCCCCCCCTTTTTGGTGTATTTGTCCAGTTTTGTCATCAAAGCTTTGGGGACCTTATAAAATGAATTGGACATTATACCCTCCTTTAAAAATATTGTTTCGGGAGAAAGCATTCATGTGAAATTGGTGCTATTTCTTCTTTAGCTGTCTGGAAACATTCACCAGTAAAGCTATCGTGGCTAAAAGAGTTCCTTGGGGTGATATTTTAAAATATGAAATTAATTTCTTTAACAGAATGAGACTATCCAGATTTTCTATTTCTTCTTGTATTAGTTTTGTAAATTGTTTTTCAAATAACTTGTCTATTACACATAAATTATCCAATTTATTGGAAAAAGCTTTTAATAGTACCCTCTTTTTGATTTTTTTGATGTCTATAGAAAAATTTTAGGTCCATCCTTTTTTTCAACACTGATATAGGTAATTTCTATGTTCTCTCCTTTCCCATTAGTCAGTCTTCTAGAGTTTTACTAACTTACTTAGTTATTTCAAAGGACTTTTGCCTTGGACTTGGTCTAGTCCTGCATGACTATTTAATTAGATTTCTAATTTTTTTTTGGTCTTAATATGCTCCCACTAATATTATATTTTTTAAAAACAAATTCAGTTACATCATTCTTCCATTAAAAATAATCTCATAGGCTCCTCATTGTCTGTAGAATAAAGTCCAAATACATTTGAAGACTTTATGAAGCTCTGCTTGTTTGCTAGCAAGTTTATTATTTGACATTCTCCCTCTTGACCCTATGCTCTATTAAATTTTCATTACTAAAAATCCTGTCATTTTCTTTGGCGTACTAAACTACTCACGATTCTTTTATATTCCAATTATTTTTTTATGCCTCTTTTTCATTGACACTGCTATTCTTCTTTCTAGAATTCATTTTCTTTACCTAAGCCACCTGATGGGATCCTACTAGACTTGCTTTCATAGTTACCCTCACTGTCAAACTGTTAAGACTATTTCTACTACTGGAAGAGAAATGAATTTTGCTCTCCTTTATACTCTATAGCAATTTCTTTATCCCACTGGACTATGGGATACCTGAGGGTAGAAAACTAGGTACATAACAAATTGTCCCACACCCTGTAGAGATTTAAAAAAGGGAAGTATTTAGTAGAGTTCAATTATTCTTATTACTATTTTATTTCCTTTTTCTTGACCTTTGTTTCTAAGGGAGTGTATCTGAAATGTCAAGCAGAAGGAAACTGATAAGAGTTTACAGAATTTTAAAATTCTTATATTAATATCACACCAACCACAGTTAGCAAAATTTACAGGAAAAAAAAATCCTACTTTGGCAGCATTTGTAAAATTTCTGTGGTTCTTTAGCAGCATGACCTGGACAATCATAGTTAGCCAAGGGTTTCACAGAGGCAAGGCTTCTGAGTACACACAGTCAACTCCTACTATGATGAATATTATTGCTTAATTACTTATTGAGTGACTTTCTAAACTCCTTAAAGGAGAGAATCCTATCATTTTTGTACTCTGCTAGAGCATAAGGGGTTGTGCATGGGTAGAAGGACATGGTGTTACAAATCCAGGCTGTGTCATCGTCACTTACTGGGATTTTAGCAAGGAATAGAGGTCATATTCAAATTGGGATAATTTGAGAAGAGCATAATAAGGACTATCCACAGTTTCGATAACGTGTGGGGCAACCACAAGAGATCGTGTCATACCTTGGAAAAGTACAATATTAATAGCAATGTTCTGTCACCAACAGAACCTTGGAGATAAATAATAAGAAGAGAGAGTGATTCCTGAATTGACAGAGAGAGGTGGCTAGTTGGAGAGGGCTGTTTATAAGCGCCTAGACATTTGGCATAGGGATTGGACATTGGATATAGTCTGCCCATAATGACTGTGCAGGGATGGATCCAGGGGAATAAATCCGGAAGTATCATTCTTCTGCCCATCTCCTTCCCACCTGTCATTCCTCTCTCCCTCCTGCCCTTCCTCTTCCCAGATCTCTTGCTAGGGCTCTCTACAGGCCAGACTCAATGAGAAGTCAAAGGTTGTTGATGTTGTCGAAACGGATCAGCCTCCCAGAGCACAGAGCGGTGTGGGAGATCAGAGAGTGGATCCTGAGAGGCAAACCTAGCACACAAATCTCAATGAGAAAAAGCCATCGCTCCATTTTCCAGAAGAGAAGAAATAGTTCCACTTGACAGAGGGATCAAGGATCCTAGATGTCATCAGCAGCTAGGCTGGATTAGGTCAGAGGTTACGGCGATTGCATTCACCCTGAGGCAAAACAGACAGTAGGAAGAGATCCTGTGTTTCACGTCTTTTGGTTTTGCTTTCCCAGGTGTGGATTTGTTTCTTCCGCCTGTCCTTCAGTTTCTCTTCTACGAAAATCAAAGGTTGGCATTACCATTAACATTGCCCCAGTTACATGCAGGAAACAGTTCTAACCACAGGGAAATAATTATAAACAAAGCCCACTTAATTATACAAGACATTCTTGGCTGCCCTAATTAAGACACAGTTCAATACTACTAGCTGGGCAATTTTTTTTTTTAATTGTGAATAGATTTAGTAGGAACTTGTATGGTGAACAAATAATGAGATCAGTGTCTCAGAAAGAATCTGATTAAGAAAAATTATTCACCAATCATTTGTTTTCTATTACTTTAGAGAGCTCGTCTCCCTATGGCATGGGTATAGAATGTGAATTTACTTTCCAAAAAGTCTGAAGCCCAAATTACAGGAAACTAGGGGATGTTTATTTCATCAAGAGGAAAGGGCACAGGATTGGAGGATGATCCCACTGGGACACGTGTATATTACTGGTGTTTCTGGTGCCTTTTGTGACTGGTTTCTTCCTCAGAGAACTTTCTGTGTTTCACAGGCTCAGCTCTCATGTAGTTGTGAGCAGTGTGAGAAGTAGCTATGCAAAACCTGCACTTTCTTTTTGTTCACATACAATACTAGAAGGGTACTGAGTAGCCACATGCCTAGTTTTCTAGACCTTTTTAGTAGTTTGGAGATCTAGGATATAACAGTATAAAACTGGTGGACTTTGGTGTCAGATAAAAGTAGGTTCAAATCCTGGCAAATAAATGCCTTTTCTGTACAACTTCAGGCAAGTAGCTTAACTTCACTGAGTCTCTAGGTCTTTTTTGTGAAATATAAATTACAGTTGGTTCTTGAATAATGTAAGGGTTACGGGTGGCAATGTCCTGCATAGTCAAAAATCCACGTATAACTTTTGACTCCCCCAGAACATAACTACTAATAGCCCACTGTTGACCAGAAGCCTTACTGATAACATAATCAATTAACACATATTTTGTATGTCATTATATATATAATTTTACAATAAAGAAAGCTGGAAGAAAAATGTTAATTATAAGATCATAATGAAAAGAAAATATATTTACTATTCATAATGTGGAAGTGGATCATTGTAAAGGTCTTCATCCTCATCATCTTCACATTGACTAGGCTGAGGAGGGGGAAGAGAAAGAAGAGGGCTTGGTTTTGCTGTCTCAGGGGTGGCAGAGGAGGAAGAAAATCTGTGTATGTTTGGACCTGCACAGTTAAAACCCATATTGTTCAAAGGCCAACTATATATGTCCCTCATGGTACATGGCACATATACAAATCACAGGGAGTTTCTTTTCTTTTTTGTTTTGAGAATTAAATAAGACAACTTACATGAAGCACACGCCTATTAATATTGTCTGGCACATGGTACATGCATAGACCCTTCTGGTTTATTCCTCTTCAGTTATTTCCATTCTTATCACCTATGTATTTCTTACCTTCCAAATGTTCTCATTATCTGTTCAGGATGCCTTGTTGATAAGAATTTTTTTTAAAAAAAAAAAAAAAAGGAGAGGAAAATGCTACAGGGATGAGATGTGTGTGGAAAGAACGGGAACACAATTAAAATATTCAGTACTTGGGACTTTCTTCATATTATGTTCCCTTATGAGAAAATTTTGGTTAATTTTGATTTCCTATTTTTAAGCTGTTATGCATGTTCTATAAGTAAACAAATGGGTTGGCAATTATGCAGTGAGTATGGTTTATGCTAAATTTAGATAATGACTAATTTAGTGCTTGAGTTTTTAACGTACAGATCCAATGCAGAGAAGATAAAGAGAAATAAAGGCTGAGTTTTTTTAAAATAAATTTAATTTACTCACTAAGGAAAATTCATCCAATTTATATCTTTTGCTATAGACATTTCCAGGAAGATGCCCATTAATTATCACTCTAATCAGTTTCTTACTCCTCTCCATTCTACCTGTGAATATTTCCCATACCCAACAGTTTCCTTTCCATCCACATTACAAGATTGAAAGATGGTAGAATTTGTATTTTAGAGAGATCACTTCTTCAGGGAGGTTGGATTTATGGATGTGAGTTTGGGAGCACTGAGTCTCCAATCACAATAACTAACATCATGGTGCCCTGCCCTATGCCAGGGTGTCATAAGGTCCCTCTCTACATGATTTCCTTCGGTGCTTATAAAAGCCCCGTGTGGAAAGTACCATTAGTATTTTCTGTTTTACAGATGGCAAGAAGAGAGTTTAGAGCGATTTGTTAACTTCCACCAGATCACACAACTAAGAATTAATTGAAGAGTTGAAACTTGAACAAAGGTCTGCCTGATTCCAAAATCTGTGTGATTAGCCACCACATTCTAGAGTGGCCTGGGTGAGAAATGATGGGACTGTGAACTAGAACAATATTATTTAGGGTAGAGATGACAGCATAGCTCCATCAATTACTTAGGACGTAATGTTTTCCAGACTAGAAAATGTACTGAATATGGACAATGAAGGAAAAAAAGAAGAATCTGGGATGATTTGCAGTGCTCTTTTCTGACAGAATGATGGTGCCATTTACAGAGACAGAAAATGAGGTAGGGGGTGAATTGGGGTAGAAGAAAGAGGGAAGAAAACGATGATTTCAGCTTGGGACAAATTAAGTTTGAGATGTGAGGGAGCACCCAGGAAGAGAACTTAAGTAGGCATTTGAATATTCCAGGCTAAAAATTAGACAAGAGATAAAATCTGAATGTCAACAATATGCCTTAAAGCTATAATGAGATTGCCCGGGGGGAGCAACACAGGCTGCACAGACTAAGGATGGACCACCATCCTTAGCTGGAGAATGCTAGCTTTCAAAGAGATAGGTGGAGAAACAGGATTCAGGACAGAAGGTAAGGGGGTATCAAAGACAGGCTGGATTCACTACAGGCAGTAGCAAATGTCAAGGAAGACATGATCAGCAGTGCAGAGTACAGTAGAGAGATTTAGTAAGTGTGTTAGGGTAACATAGGGTGCTGTTAAAAATCAATATCCACATTTTTTGTAAATTAACACAGTAAATTACTAACCCTAATCATTCAAATTGGGTAATCCTGGTTATCAGGCAGCTTTCCTGTACTTGGTGATTCAGAGATGCAGACCCTATCTATTGTATGGCTTGGCCGTCTCCTAGCATCTTGGAGTTCTTGGCGTGTGTCTGGCAGATGGGTGAAGAGAAGATGATGCGCACTTACTTCTTAACCACATTGGTCTGGAAGTATCACTCATCACTTCCACTCAAATTCTATAGGAGAGAACTAATCATATGGGTCTCCCAGATGTGAGATAGATTGAGATACATAATCCTTGACTAGCAGCCACTTCCCCCAAACAACTTTCAATCTGGAAGGAGGGCACACATTTCTGATGGACAGTCATCTCTGCTAGGGTAAGATGAAAACTGAAGTGTCTATTCAAATTGGAAATGTGAAGACTGTTGGTGACCTCTGTCAAGTGTTGGGAATGGGAGCCTCTTATATAGATAGACCTGTTCTTGAAATAATCCCTGCCTGGACCAAACATCAGCCTGCCCCTATGTGGGCCCAGTTTGTCGGTGTTCCAATTAAGCCAATATGTTGCACATAACTCAGGTGCCAACCTCCGAGTCAGTATCTGGAATCCCAGGGCCTGGTTTCAGTACTGCTGTTCAGCATCAGAGTGCCCAAGCATGTTGGCATTCTAAGTTTGTATAATGCATTGTAGAAAACTACTTTTGGGGGGTTTGTTTAGATGAAGCAGTAGAGTCATTGGCATCACATACACATGGTCATCTTTATATTTAGCAAAAATTGAATAATCTTTTTAGCAAAGAGCTAAGTGAACCAATGGCTTTGTAGAAGTCTACTGAGAAGGCAGTAGGTATGCTGTGATTGTTGGCTGTCCCATAGGCCATTATTAGTGCTCTACGCTATTGATATATTTTCTCACAAATATACTGTTGTTGGTTTAATTTGATGATGCTCAATTTATAATTATACAAAGCTATGCCATGTATTTATAAACTTAACCTGGGCCATAAATGCACATATTAATTAATAGTAAAAAGTGGCAGGAGGAGGGGGATAAAAGGATGAGGAATAATTTTAATTCATTTCAGTAAGCTATACCAGATATTATTGTGGGAATCGGTGGTGGATAAGCAGAGAAAGGACAAAATAGGGCTTCTGACCTCAAAGAAAAATGTTTTCAGGAAGAAAAGATATAGTCACCTAAAATAAGGTGCTATTGCTATTAGGCATTGCCTGAATGTGTGCCAAAATGTAATGGGCAGAAAAGAAATTCTGCTAAGCACAAAGAAGGGAAAGACCCTATGGCTTGAAGGAGCTAAGAAGACTTTTGGAAAAGACGAAAGTAACATACATCAAGTGCCTATTTTGTGCCATAAATTGTTAGGCTTTTGCTTGTTAGCTCATTAACAACTTTTGGAGGTAGAAACTGTTATGTCCAATTTAGAAAACTAAGCTAAAAAGATTAAATTTTCTATATTCATTAAATGGCAGAGCCAGGTTTCAAACCCAGGTCTCCTGGCACCCAGTCCAGTGAGGTTTGGTTACACTGTGCTGCATTCTGCAGAAGACCCAGAGGTTACCATATTCCGGGGAAATTTTATCCTACCCATTCCTGTAGCTTCTTAAACCCAACTGGGGCATTTGGTGTTCTTTTTCAAGGTATCATTACCCTGCAGAACGTAGTCTATTCAACATCTTTACTGAAGCACAATAGGCACTGGCAACACTGAGAATCATAGTTTAGATTGTACTTCTGGGTGGGGGGAAAGCATTCATTATAAAGAGTTTCAAGTTGACTACTGGGGCTTCTCCATCTCTTTCCAAAATTGTCTGTGCTTTGAGTCCCTAAAGCTGGGAAATCCAAGTGAGCAGGGTGCTCTATAAGGATTTTCTTACTCTCAATAGACATCCCTTCTCTAGACAGACTGACAGACATAACAATTAGTTACTGAGTTTCTCATATTTGGGTGGATGGTAAGCAGGTCATACACTCTAATAAGCAGCAGTTTGATAAGGAACAAAGATGCATTGGGGCCATTAAAATATACTCACTGGCTTTCTGGCATAGGAAAACAAATTATAAAGCAGCACTTATAAACATCGAGTTTGAAAAAAAATCTGTTCACCATTGAGATCTGGTGGCTTTATCATATACATATTACAGTCTAAGGGAACACATCCCTGGGAATTAATTAGTCTCATTAGCATAGTATATTATGACAGTATTTCACAGTCATGAAACAGTTGAATTTGAAATGTTAAAGTGACAGAATAGATTTAAAATAAGACAAAAGAGAGAGAGAAACCAATCAAACTTAATATTGAGCTGGGGCCAGTCTTATCTGAGATTTCATTTGAAACTCCAAAAGAGTGACCAGTATCGAATCCAAGGTATTTGTTGTTTGAATGAACTATAGCATATGTCTGTAGGTATTTCTAAAGTAGTTTTCTTGAGATAGGGGTTTTTAACACTTGCTTGTAAAGTTTTATGTTATAAACAGACTGAAGACTGTGGCCAGAAACATACATAAACACTCATGTGCAATTTAGCAAATGCTGCTAAATGATTTAGGGTTGGAATAGTTCTTTGATAGTAAAGGATAATAAATAATTCACTTTTCCCCTATTATTTTGGCAGAGTATAGAAATACATTAGACTTAAGGAAAATCTAGTTATGAGTGCCGGTGTCACTTACATTTAGGAAATTATATTGATAAGTCTTCAAACCAACCGAGAGAATTTATTCCCCCAATAAGCAGGACTGTTAAATCCAGTCCTGGAATGGAATGTTTACACCTGTGAATGGTTAATCTAGCCACTACTTCAAAGAGTCCTAGGCTGCCACCAAACAGCATTAAAATGTTGATTATTTTATGGCTTGTCCAAATGCCCAATCCCGAAGCAATTGTTACAGTTTACACAAAAAAGAAGAAAGCTCAGGGAAAATTATATCCATCTTTTAACATTATCCACAAGGGTCTGGTTCTGATTGCACACATAAAACAAAACAGAAGTATCCAGCGCAGGCAATTAAAATGTTCTTGTTTTCTATTTTTAAAAAGGTATTCAGTTGTGAGTAACTCCAAAAGGAAGGCTTAGGGGCAATTGTCATGGTTTGCTTTGAGAAGATTTAGTAATGACATTCCAATAACTGTAACAACAGATCTTCTACAATTGTCATTTTCCCAATCCATTCACTATCAAGTATTCAGAAAATGTAAACAGTAAAAATGCACCAGTAACAGCAGGTAAAATTTTCTTTTTATTTCATTGGCACGTAAAATAGAACCACAGAAACTAGCAGAAAGGGTAGAACTGGGAAAGATCTCAGACACCCTCATTTTAAAGATGAGAACACTGAAGCCCAAAGATGTTAAGTGATGTTGGTTACATTATATTGCTAATTACAAACAGAACCAAAAATCAGCACCCAGTATTTCTGACTGTCCACTGCTCTTTTCCATATACTAGGCTGCTTTAGCATGAGTAAGTTCATGGCCAGATCTTGCTAGTTTTGATATTAGAAAACTACTGGAAGTTCCTACAGTGAAAAAAGAAAAAGACTGGCGATATCAAGGTGAGTGTCTCAATAGCCAGATTTTGTACCTTGGTTAAGAGTCCATATTCTGAATATTCCACATCTAGTTTCTTGACAAAATTGACGTCTAAAGCCTTAACCCCCGTTTTTCCCCCTAATGAATGAATCAGGGAGAAAGATCCCTGGGCCCCTGGGCCCCACTGCAAATTTCCTGGCTGCTAACAGAAAGCTGCACTGTGTACTTGCCTCACCTGCTATGTTCCCTCTGAAATCCCTGCTCTTTGCCCCATCTCCCTGCCTGCCTTGTTTTATCTGCTCGCTAGCTTCAGAACCTTATGTGCATCCCAGCATGAGAGTTCTCACAATCCATTCTACCTCTATCAGGTCCTGTCCAGCAAGTCATTTATCTCCTGATGTGGCAACAAATCCTGCCACTGACCTATATTCAGTGTCGTGTTCTCATAATGATCAATAGCAACATTCACAGCTTGAAGGAACATCTGCCATGGAAGTAGCATTGAAAAGGTCAGGACTTATTCTTAGGAGCCTTATTCCTTTTATTTTTTTATTTTTATTTTATTTTTTAACTAGTTCACCGTCGTTGTTTCTAAACAAGTGTGAGCTTCTTGAAGGCAGCACTCACAATTTTTGGTATTTTTTTAGTAATTTGAATGCCAAGCACTGAATGAGACAGCTAATATATTCTAAGACTTGCTTTTGGATAAATATTCAGGAGATGTGAGTAATAAAATCACGCCACCATATAGAATCCTGGGTAATGAGGCATCCATGGGATGTTTGAGTGTAAATCTCACTTTCTCTCTCGCACCAGATTTTTGGCATCTGTCTTAAGAAGTCTCTGTGGTACGTCTGAACATCTGCAGCAGAACCTGGCCAGCAACAGGAATTTTCAGGAATTCTTACTGGGAGAAAAAACACACTTATTTTAACCTAATGTTTGCTCTTTAAAAAGTTTCAAAACTTTTCTTTTGTTTAAATGGCAATAAGTCTCTACATAGTCATAAATTGTTTGACCAAATCTGATTATGAATCTCATACTCACCTCTGACTTTGAAATGTATTAAACAATTTAGGCCAGGAGCAGTGGCTCATCCCTGCAATCCTAGCACTTTGGGAGGCCGACGCAGGGGGATTGCTGGAGCCTAGGGGTTCAAGACCAGCCTGGGCAACACAGTGAGACCCCATCTCTATAAGTAAACAAAAAAACCCAAACAGTTTAAGAACTTTTATTTTTAACAGATTACTCAACATATTGTAACAGGACACTTGAGGAACTATAGAATCTGAGATCAGCCAGGTGTGCAATTTTAAAATGTAAAGTTGAAGAAATATTAAAAATGAAAAAATATTTCTTATGACTATTTAAAACTAACCAATCAAGATGTTAGCAATTTCATATTTTTTGACCTAAAACATTGTAGTATTCTGTTTCTAATTTTGAAGCTATAGAAAAACAATAGAACTTCGTAATTAAAATTTTACCATATATTGTTTGCATGAAATGATGATGCTAATGAAATACTGTCTAAGAATTTTCATTCATGTGACAGTGGTCAGGTTCTGTGGATGTGCAGAAACCAGAGTTAATGCAAGAAAAGGATGGGGATAGAGAGATTTTTATATATTAACAAGAATGCATTTACCATAGTTGATTGGGCAAAAGCAGTGACATTTGGTCCTTGGAGCCTGTAGAATGGAGGGAGGCAATACCCTTTCACAAAATCCCTTAATTTGCATTCAGGGTTTTGCATAACAGTGAAGAGCCTCTTAAGATAAAAATGACAGGTACATTGCTTCTATTTTTTCCTTTGAGGTTGTCTGCTGGAGTAATTAACGTTAGAGGCAGGAAGGAGGTAACAGAGAGCCTGAAGAAAAAACACACCACAAGGAATGGGGTGGAGTGTAGGCTCAACTGTAGATCATAGGTCTTTGGAAGGGGATGTGGCTGGAACTCTGTACTAGCTAAGTCATCCTGTGAATTGAACTGAAAATGCTTCATTTCTAAAGAACGGCAATAGCTAGGTTACTATAGAAAACCCTTTCTTACTGTGATCGAGAGAAGAAACATATTCTTTCATTTCTAGAGAAATGGCTAGAGACCTAGGTCAATTGACTGAGGTCAGCATTGGTGATGGCGAGAGATGGCAAGAATAAGACCAGCCAAAGAAGACAGTCAGTTATTGCCCAGTGCAGAGTTTCAGCATTGCTACCCGAGATACTGATGAGCCCCCACTGGCAGGGAAGCAGCGGTGCTGGAGGCAACAGCCCCTGGCCAGAAGGCTTTAGAGTTATCACTTTGGTATTAAAGAATATGTGACCTAATTTTGTAGTGATAGAATCCAGCCAAACATGTCCAGGAAGAATTCTCCAGTTGCTCTTCTCCTGCTGTGTGACTAAGAAAGCCATATGTTCTAGAATGTTCAGCTAAAAGATGAACCTCTCTCAACCTGCATCCTCGCAGGACTATGTAGAACAGAGACCCCTGCTCACCTGAAATGTGCAGGAAGTATGAGTAAGAAATAAATCATTACATTAAACCAGTGGGATTTCCAGGTGAATTTGTTATTGCAACATAACTTCACCTGTCCTGACAGTAAGAGATAGGTAGGGTCAAAGAAACTGAATATATTCTTTGATTTGCTTCTTTGCATTTTCCAAAGTATTTTAAACATTGTTCAATCTCTTGAAATATATGAATTATTCTTAGATTTAGACAGCTACAAAATAGCTTGGCATGGCATGGCATGGTAGCAAAATATAGGCAGTTGAGTTAGTGCATGTGTTTTTGCTTATATTTTTGTTTTGTGCTGTATTTGGATCTCTGTCAACCATGAGTTAGATGAGTCTATCTCAAGAACATCAGCTCGTAAAATATTGAATTTTATAGTGTAAGTTAAAAGCTGTTAAGTTCTATTTTATCTTGGGGGGATTTGTCAGTAATACTTAAAGTTTGAAAATATATAGACTCCAATAAACGTGAATTGCAAACAAATGGTTAAGAGGAAAAGTTAAAAAATGTCTAATGCAGTTTTGTTTTAGCAAAAATATTGGAGACCTCCTAAATTGCTTTTAATAGATGGATGGTTCAGTAAAGCATGTATATCCATTTAGCAGCTGATAAGAAGAACATGATTTATATGAATACACTGAAATGGAAGATTGCTCATGATATTTGGTGTATAAATAAAGTTATAGGACAACATAGGTAGTATCATCTCAATTTTTGGTAAGCATTATAAATAGTGTTCTGACATGCATAAAAATAGTTTAAAAGAAAACTAGTACAACCTCTGTGGAAAGCAATATGGAGATACCTCAAAGAGATACAAGTAGAACTACCATTTGATCCATTACTGGGCATCTACTCAAAAGAAAAAAAGACATTCTATAAAAAAGACATCTGCACTAGAATGTTTATAGTACCACAATTCACATTTGCAAAGATGTGGAAACAACCCAAGTGCCCATCAATACATGAGTGGATTAATAAAATATGGTGTATATATACCATGGAGTTCTATGCAGCCACAAAAAGCAATGATGATCAAGCACCTCTTGTATTATCCTGGATAGAGCTGGAGCCCATTCTACTAATTGAAGTAACCCAAGAATGGAAAAACAAGCACCACATGTACTCACCAACAAATTGGTATTAACTGATCAACACTTAAGTGCACATATAGTAGTAACATCCATTGGGTGTTGGGCAGACGGGAGGGGGGAGGAGGGGATGGGTGTATTCACACCTAATAGGTGTGGTGCTCACTGGGGGATGGACACCCTTGAAGCTCTGACAGGGTGGGTCAAAGGCAATGTAAGTAACCTTAAACATTTGTATCCCCATAATACGCTGAAATACAAAGAAAAAAAAAGTATAAATCAATCTTAAAAGTACTTACACTTGGGAGTGGTAATGAGGAGCTGATAAGGAGACACGTTTTACTTCACACACCTCTCTGTCACTTGATTCCTCTTTCACAATGAGCCTACATTCTTCATGTGAGACAACAACTAAAGGAATTAAAATAGAGACTGAAATAATTCTTAATGGATGAGTGAAATGAAACACTTTTTATCATGACATACCTCAATCTCGATATAACGGACATCATATTGAGGAGAAAACCAGACTATTCTTTAAAATAGGGATCAATATCATATGGAGACTTTAAGAATTTCAAACGAGATCTCAGAGGTTGGAGCTACATGTCTCCAAATAATCACCAAAATGTGATTGTAATGGCAAAGTTTATATATTCTGATAGCTGCTAGTGTCGCCTGGCTTACAAATCCTTCTAAGGCATTCTTCCCAGATTTAAAATTCAAGATCCAAGATTGAAGGCCAAGTGGGAGACAGAGTGGAGTGTTCCTAGGAAATGTTTGCCAGTTATTGCCTCTCTAAATTTAGCCAAACACACAAATGCCACTCCTTGTTGGAAAAGTATTGATTTGGAAAATAAAGTGAGTCATAGGTAAAATGAATTTAGAATGATAGCCCTGAATGAAATAATTTTGCAGAAAGTTCCATAATTCTGGCTCATTAGATACACCGTAATGTGAAATAGAATTCTTAAAATAACCACAGTCTTCAATACCATCAGATAACCAGCAAATTCTCCCAATTTAGGCCTCTTAAAATGCTCTTGGGGGCCAGGATCATCCAGTTTGTATGGTCACATAGGCACATAGTTACAGCCAAAGCTCCATTTTCTTCTGTGCCATTTCCACCCGGCCACTTAATGGAAACTCCATTACTCTTTGCAAAAGAGTAAGGAGCATTCATGGACCTTTTGCTCTTTGTGATTTCAAGGAGCAGATAAATAATCTACATGAACTGTTTTTAAAATATTGCAAATAATAAAAAAAGACCTGGTGTCACCAAGAAGTGAGTCTATTCTAAAATTTCATTTTGGATTTTCTGGTTACAGAGTTGTCTAAAGGCATGGTTAAGTACCTAAAATGAAGCACTTGCTTAAACCAAAGGGGATTTTCTAATCAGAAGAGAAAGCCTCCTGATACTCTGCTGCAGGCTTATGATATTGCAGCCCTTCTCTAAGTGCGTATCTCACATTCAAAGTCATTTCTCCATGCCTGTCAAGTGAACTGAACCCTCTGATTGTCTGTCTAGGACAGTGATCCATTTCTAATGTATGAGGCTACAGTTTTTGAACTCATAAACTGTAAACTGTATTAAATAAACTGCCTTCTGATTGATGAGTGCTGCTCTCATAGGCTAATTTCTCATCTAAACAGTGATATGAAAATTCTTGCTAAAGGGTTGGTGACAGGACTAAACGGGGGTAATAGCAGACTTAATCAAGAAAGACAAATGGGATTCATTAACAACTGGCACTCAGCAGACAATCTTCAGAGACTTCGCAGCACAATCTCATTGGTCCAATCGAAAATAATTGTGTGCTGCTTTTATCACTGAATGCAGAACAAGCCCCACGTAAAATTCTATTGGTGATATGAAGTAGAATTCAAATTTGGATTGAATTTTGTTCCAGGAACCTATCTTTGCATGAGAGGGTTGGAGGGAAAAAAATCCTGGGTTTCATGCTGGGATTTTTTTTTTCTCTGATTGATCATTTTTTCCATATTGTTTGATTCCACCCTGGTACTTTATTTAATGAACTGGATCTTCCCTTGACTGGCAGGGATGTCTATACTGGTCTATATCTGGTCTCTGGCTGGCTTTGGAATTGGCATGTGGTTCATTTTGTCCAAACTTGTTGAGCTCCACTTCCAATAATGCCATGTCTTACTGAGCTGTTTAGATTTGTTTTACATGTAGAAATGACCGACTGTCTACCAGAGTCATGCTTCCCTTCTATAGCATAGTGAATTTGCTGGGAAGTTCCTTCTAAATCAGGAGCTATATTTCCCAGGCCCTCTGCATTTACTTGAGGGAAGTGTGACTAAGTTGTTGCCAATGGTTTGTGGGCCAAAGACATGCATGCCATTTCTAGATCTGTCACATGATACTTTCTCAATTTGTCTTTCACCTTCTATTTTTCTGACCAGTCATCCAGACTCAAAGGGTGTAGCAGATCCAAGGCACTTGTAAATGATGGCACCATAGACAGAAGAAACGAGTCATATTTGAGAAAAGCAGGGGATTTTACATGAGGGAGAAATAGTTCTCACATTAAACCACCGCGAATTGGGGGTTTATTTGTCACAGTATCTAGCTTTACTTTGATTGAGGCGCTTAGGTTTATAACTAGCCTTTGACCTATTAGCTTTGGTGACTTAGTAGCTGAACTTTTTAACTTTTGATTTTGTCTAGAGTTGCATATACTTTTGTTTATGGTTGGGCTTTAATGCAAATCCTCTTTTGGTTTGAGCTTGTGGGTGCTAAGCTCCAGTTCTGGGTAAGGGTTTCCCACTGGTCTACTCTGTCCCCATTCTCGCCATCCCCGTAAGACCATTCTCAAGTCCCCAGGTATAATGTGTGGCCCTCCACCCAGACTGCCAGTGAGGAAATGAGATTGGACACACACAGTCAAAGCCAATTGACATCTTATTTTTACTTTTTCTCATCTTTGGTGTCAAAAGGATATATAGGAAGTTTACGGAGACAGCTCCCTATCTAGCCAGATTGAGAGGAAGTAGAGATGGTGGCCCAGAAGTTTAAAGGCAGCTTAGCCTTCTGTTCTCTGGGCTACACTTTTGGGAGTGTTGGGCTGACAAGAGCTGACCACTCTGGGAACCTTACTAAGGCAGGTGGTGTGGCCTGCCCACGGCCCTTCAGCCCTCACTGCTCCGTTTTATGTCAGTGGTGTCTACTGGAAGCTCAGGCTCTTCTCCTTCTCAGGGTTTTTATCTTAACAAGTATGAAATGCCTTTGAGGACAGACTTGAGCTCATGGTAGATGCGGGTTAGGGAATAAATACCCCAGCCTCCTTGCCCTGCAGCAGTGGATAACTTTGAGGCATGCTCTGCATTGTCTCTCATGGTGCCCTGTGGGACTGAGCCTCAGATGCCATCAGCTATAATGTGTACGTCATGTCTTCCTTTCCTTCTGTGTTTTACTTCCCCTTTTTCTCCTGGGGCTTCCTAAGATTACCACCCAGATGAACTACAGTGGTCCCTAGGATACAGATGAGATAACGTTCCTGAGAACATCTGTGGGTTGGATTTGTTTGTAACTCAGATCCCTGATGAACAGAGCATACATGGTAACAATAATAATAATGATAATAATAATAGAAATAATATAATAGCTCATATATGGTAATAATAATACAACGTAATACTGTAATAATAATAATACCCCTGTATTATAATATAGAATAATAAGGTATAGAAACTAGTGTGCTTTCTTTTAATTCCAACAAACAGAACATAAAAAAAAACCTCATAAAAAAGTTTAGATAGGACAAAGGAGAAATTTCAAAACAGAATATTAAAGATTAACACCACCTAATGTTGCATCAGTGCTAGGCTGATGGGAATGTTACGCTTATTCTGATCTTCTAGCAAATCAGCAATAACCTTTCCATTTCAATAATTAATCTATGGTGCTTAGTACTAACTGATGCTTCCTTTGGAACACTATCTTTCACATGTTCCATTCTTCTCACTTTATCCTTTATAATTGTTCCGATAGTCGACCGCCTGAAGACTGAAGCTAATGCTTTCCCAATGAGTGATGGCGTCTGGCCTTTCTCCGAACGCTCAATTATTTCTACTTTTGTTTCCATTGCAATCACCTTTCTTTTGCTGTAAGCTCACCTGGATTTGCAGTGGACTTTTGCTTTGGAGCCATGATCATAGGATAAACACAGACTCACAAAATCAAATTAAAATATTAAGATGAAAGTGATGCTATCCGTAAGCGACCATGTAAACAATGTGACTAGCCGCTAGCATAAAGATGCCATGGCAATGAACTGCTTATGCCATGCGAGTTTGTTTACATGCACAGAAGAAAATAGTTCCTGAATTATTAATTTTATTATTTAATTATAAATTATCCTCATGGGGAGCCTTGGGAACCCATTCGTAAGTACTACAAAATGCAGTAAATTGGGTTGTCCTTAAGCCGGGGACTGCCTGTACTTGCATTCAAACCCTTGTCTCTAGATCTGCTTTTGGAGACTCCAACCTAAGATAATGACATGCTTCATTTTAGAGATTATGATGTCAGCTATTTTTGAACAATAGTAAATCAATTGATGGGTAATAGCTGCTAATCTATAATGTAGTGAATTATATTCTGCTATATGGGAGAAGTCAAAACAACTGTTCAGATAGAAATCAGTATGCTGCATGAAAGCCAGTTAAATCTGACAATTACATATAAAATAATTTTTGGTGTATTTGGACTCTGTAAGAGCTGTAATCACAGATACATTTCATCCAGTTGAAGCAACTTCAGAAAATGTGGTGAGTCCATCTGCCTTTTCTGCTCTTCTCTTTTTTTTTTTCTTGCAAGTTCAACTGTACTGTTCTAGCTGTGCCACCAGCAAGGGACATTATGGCCAGTCTACACTTAGGGATGAAAATTTCCGTTTGAAGAATGAGTCACCTGTACCTGGCAGGTGCAATGACCTGGCAGCTGCCTCAGATGTGGCAGCTTGTGTTCTGCTCTGATCTATTCCTACTTGTATGTTTGTGCAAACCATACTTCCCAGTGGATATGCCAGTGTGGCTGGGCAGTGGTTTTATCTTTCCAGCAGTCTTTATCAGCTGCCTTAGCCCCCCAAATAAACATACAGTTTTACTAATCTTAGTAACAATTTTGTGCTTGCTAGGATAATATATTTTCAAGCCATTCAACATAAAGACAAAAGTAAATATAAAAGCTAAGTAAAAACGTTAGGCTTGCTATGCACTGCAGCGTAAGCACTAGTCCGCTTCTCCATCCACTTCCTGGAGGTGGCTGCCGTGAATTCCTTCATAATTAGAAATTCTGGAGCTGTTTCAGCTCTAGGTACAAATAGAAGAGCCACAGCATGAGTGAGTGGCAGGAGCAAGTCTTACCCTGACTTCACGCCCTCTCCAAGATCTCTATACTTTTAACTACCTCTTCCTGCTCATTTGACTGCCTCCCTCTGAGGTTTTATGCAAGCCAAGCCACGTTTCCCATGCCTCTCTCCGTCACCAGATGATTGTCAGAGTGAAAGATGAGTCTAGCCAGGAGAGGATAACATAATCCTTTACATTTTCAGCAAAAGCAGGTGATAGCATATCTTTGCCCTTCAGATACCTGAGGCGACTCTGGCCTTCCCCTCTCAACTTCCCCCAGGCCCCATAAAAATGAGAAAGTTTAGTGGAGATCACAACTTTGGGGGTAAACAGCCAAACACCCGTCAGCACCTACTGACACCTGTGTTATCGCCTGAAGTATTTCTTCAGGTTTTGAAGAGCGTTGGGAGAGAGCTTTCCTGCATTGACTCTGGCTCCTGAGTTGTCGGAAGGGACAATTCTCAGTGTTTCATTCCCTGAAGCTAAGGCTTAGCAGATGTCTTCTGGTGAAAGCCGCTAAGCAAAGTCTTGAAAATCCACCTAACACTGTAGAAACAAAGGACAGGTGCTAATTGAAGCAGGAGAACCTGGGCTTCTAGTGACATTCTCAGAAATAAAAAAAAAGCCAGAATGTGATTAGAGAAATCACACTAGCTGCCATGAGAGAAATAACCTTTATAATGTAGAAGATGTATATATTTACCTATATATCTCTCACATACTATATATATTAATATTCTTTTATTTAAATAAATGATGGTACATTGCACATAGTTATGTACACTGCTTAGCCACTTAATGCTAAATCTTGGGGATTGTTCTATATCTCTCTTGATAGAAAAGCCTTGTCTGTGTATATGAATATAAAGAATTTATGAATATGGTTATTAATGCTGCATAAAAGGTTACATCATATACTGGATTTGATCTCTGCAATATAGTCATTGTTCCTGCAGTTAATCATAATGCAACTCAGGCCAACTTGATAACTTTCAAGTATACATATTTTCTAAAGCACTCCAAACTTGATTAAATATAAGAGTTTTAATGGTAAGATTCTAACATAGAGACTGCGGAAACATAGCGTATCTTGCAAAATAGATGTTTAGAACTTAAATTGCTATGACCTTTAATAACATGGCTTAAAAACCATTTATAATCGATCATTAGTAAGAAATCACAAATAATTAAACTGAGATAATATGATTAAGTAAGATTCTCTATAATTTATTAATAAGCCTTTGTGTTTAATGTGACTAAGGAGTTTACATTAGGAATGTGATATTTCTTGAAATGGTGAATGTATACTACAGCGTTGAGTTTGGATTACTTTTCCTCCTCGACTTCTTTTTTTATTTATGATATATCTTGCTGTGGTAGAATAAGAATTAATCAAAGTTCTGAAGAGTGTATAATGCATTTTTATCATAATTTTTTCATATGTAAATTGATTTTTTATCATGGAACAAACTACAAAAGATGATTTCTACTAATATGTGTGGTATATGTTTTTTCCCCAGCAGGGGCTCAGTTGCTATGTGTTCTCTTCCTCTATGTATTTGGCCCAGAAAAACATTCAAAGAAGTTTCTTGCTTTGGGGTCACAAGTGGCAAGAACTGAGTGAAACATAGTACCAAAATAGAAAACCATCTAGTAGTGATCAGTAAGTGGAAACAATACCCAATCATTTTACATTATTTCTCGGTCTGACTCATTGCTTTTGGAAAACTGGTAACTTTGTTGAAGAGTTTGATCTCTCTGGTATGACAAAAATTCCTTGGGAAATAGGCAACTGGAATTACAGATAACTTTGGCACTAGAAGAATATAGGAAGAGTCACTGGAGTGGGGAACCGTGAATGCAAAGTGAGGGAGGGTCGTTGGGCTGCAGAGGGATAAGAAAAGACCCAAGTGGAAAACATCTGTCTTCTGTAGCAGAAAGGATCCCTTTGGAGGAGTATAACTGAAGCTGTAGAAACAGACACAACTTACGTTTGAGTCCTGCTTCCGTGACATACTTGCTGTCTGACATCGAGAAAATTATTTAGTTGCTTAGTTTCTTTATGTATAAATTGGGGATAATTATAATATCTACTTATTTAATTGTTAGGATTAAATGAGCTACTGCATGCAAGCCATCTAGCTGTTCTGGCTTATAGTAAGTGCTCATGCATGTTAGATACTGCTATTACCTATTCCCCAAATTAAAATGGGGGAATTGGCTTCGTGAGTGGATTGTTAACCAGACTGTGGAACGATCTGTTTCTCACCAGCATTCCAACTGTCGATCAGGAAGGCAGTTGTCCAAATACAAGACTTATGGCTGCAAAAGATGAATGTGACTGCCTTTCTGAAGAGAAATTGGATTGTCCCCCTACTGATGCCACTGAAGTACAATAAATAATGCCAAGAAGGCCTCTGGTGCTGCCCGTGAAGGCAAGAGGTGTATAATGATAGGTTCTAGATGAGCAATGCTACAGCACCATGAGAAGGCATCGCTGGGACCTCTAACATGCATCCCGAGGCGTCCCAGGGCACTATGTGGACCTTCTCTGGCCGATCTCGTTCTTAAAAGCAGCACCAATGTCTGTCCTACCCCTGCAGAATGGCAGTAAGCAATCACAAAAGTGATGAAGAATAGTTAAAGCGACAGCTAATTAATCCATTTCCTTCTCTATTCATGCAAATACACGTTGGCAGACTGTAATGCCAGCCAGTGTGTGGCTAGGAAGGAACATGCTTTAAGGAGGGGCTTGGCTTGCATCCCCTGGGCTGTGTTATGCCCAGAAGGGATGCCTACGAGAATTCTTCACGAGAATAGAGGCTCCAAGGCTGCCAAACTAGGGGCCTTTCGTTACCAGCAGAACTTGGGAGTTGTCCACTAGGAATTAAAACTGGATGGCGATAAGCATAAGCAAGAATGTAGGAGGAGGAGGAGGGTTAGCAACAGAGCTATCTGGCCATGAGGGGAGAGAAGAGCTGGAGGCCACAAATATTGACATTCCCACACCTGCCTGGGAAAAGGCAGTTCCTAAAAGAAGTGTGCCAAGTTGGGCAGAGATGGACTGACTCTCAGAGATTGCCAGGCAGTGCCTCTCAAAGTCTGGATACGAGGCTAGAGGGCTAGAGGATGAGGGACATTCCTTCCCCCCAGAGACTCTGCTAACATTGGCCCCCACACTGAGCGCTGTCTCATTCAGACACTTCCCATTCGGTAAATGAATGGCAGGTATCAGACCCTTGCAGCGTCGCCTGGGCTGATATCTGGCGTGTATCATTTCCTTCTTCCCTCAATTTTCCATTGTCAAATCATCCATTAAATTGGATTGAGCTCGCCTAAGCCAGCCTGTCTTGGAGCGCTCGGCGGAGATTACTTTGAGAGGAACAAGACCTTGGCTGTCAGGCAGGTTAGCACAAGCTCTCGCCGCTCAGCTTCTCACCTCACAGACGTCCTGTGACATCGCAGAGCGCACCAGCAACCCGGCATCTTCCCTTCTCTCAGCACCCTCCTCTCCTCAGCTCAAAAACTGTGATTACCCTTTGTTCCAGCCTCAAGGCTTTTTTTTTTTTTCCTTTTTAAAGGAGAGGTCAATAGGACAGAGGATAAGGTACAGAGCAGAAAGTGTGAGCAGCCCTTTGACATTTTATATTCAAATCCCACTATGTAAACTTCTGAGATCATTTTCCCAACAGGTGTTAGATAATTTGGGGAAGAATTTTAACTGTGAAAACTTAACTAATGTTTCCATCAAAAATCATTTGTTTAAAAATTAGAAAAGGAACGTCACAGCAGAGCAAGCTGAATTAGTTCCCTGCTTTTAGAGACAACGGAAACACATTTTTCTTGTACTGATCGCTTTCCAGGGAAAGGTGTCTCCTCACCCAGGGCACGATGGCAGCATTGTGGTCAGTAAGCATGAAAATCACGCCGACTTCAGTGGAATGGGAAGCTGGCAGCTTTCGTGATCTGTCCTTGGTCACACTCCATGTGGGTGACAGAGCTATTGCACTTCAGACAGGAGCCCTTAACCACCAGGAGTTGGAAGGGCTTGCTTGGAAGGCTCAAGACAAATAGTCTCAAATTAAATGCATGTACCCTGGTGTCCTAGTCCTGGTTTGGGTCCAGGGAAACTTGGTGAATTCATCTAGTGACTTAAAAAAACCCCACATGTTGACATTGTAGTTTCATAAGGCTGAAGAGGTTTAGCTAGTGTCTCTTGTCTCAAATCTAAACTTAAAATGTACAGGATTCACAAATTACCCTATACTATCTTACACTTGTGATGTCTTTTTAAACTAGTTGCTACAATTGCCTCTGCAAGCCTTAATGCTATTTTGAATATGACCAGATCTGTTTGATCATAGTTGGCTTAATCTCCCTTTCCCCATCCTTACTGCCTTTGTTTAGCCTGTCATTATCTGTCACTTAGTTTTTGACATGGTCTCTTAATTAGTGTCTCCATCATAGTTTTGCCCCTCCAAACTACCTTCTATAATGCTAAGAAAAATGCCGTATTTTTCCAAAACAAAGTTGATCATGTCATTTTTCTATTTAAAACCTTTTGCTTATTGTCCTCATTGCTTATTGTCCGCTCTACTGGAGTCCATTTAAATGAACCCCATATGCCAGTGCAAACCAGCTCAGGGATTCCATGAAGAGTCACCATGAGCTGCACTACTGCACCTCTTGAATACTCCCTTGGTGTCTCCTTGCATCTGCTCCTTGGATTTTCTGGAATACTCAGCTGCTGCTTTAATTTCCTTCTTTGTCCTTCACTCTGACTTGTCACTTGAATTGACAACTCAGTTTCAGACATATTAACCTGGCTTCATTGCTGATCTCCCTCCTGGCATACTTCCTATATTTCAACTAGCTTCATGCACTACAGGTTGCATCCATTAGTTTGTTCACCCATCAGTCCATTCATTCACTTAAAAAATAGTGTCCAGCCCTATTTTAAGCATTGAGAATGGTGAATGATATGTGTTGCTCAAGCTAGAATTGCTTACACTGTAGTAGTATAGGATGAAGACAAATCTTATGGTATCAAAGGATATTCTTGGAGGAAGTGATGTCTAAGGTGACAACTGAAGGATAAGCAGAAGGTAGGCAAGAGAAGAAAAGGGGGAAGAAAGTTTCATAGTGTAGCAAGGCCCAGAAGGAGAACTTTCCAAGGGCAGAAATTGCATCAGAGAGAGTAAATGGCAAGAGATGAGGCTGGACAGCTAAGCATCGTTCACGTCATGAAGGGCCTTATGCACCATGAAGGGATGGGACTTTATCCTGAGGCCAAAGGGTGGTCATTGAGGCTTTCAAAAGGGAGACATGAGTTGATTTGAATTGTGGGAAAACTACTCTAGTTTTGTACATAGATGCATTTGGAGTGGGTAGGACTGGGACCAGTGGTGACGGATGGGCATAACCACTGTGATGAGCACTAATGGTGTCCAGGACCAGTTTAGTGCCAATCTTGGTGGAAAGAATTGCATAGATGTGACAGATATTTAGTGATAGAATTACAAGGACTTGGTGGGTGATAAGAAATGGAGAGTTAAAAGTAACAATCAAAAAATTATAATGACTCACATTTCTTGAGTACTTCCACATACAAAGAACTGTTTAACTGCTTTACCTATATCTTCTCATTTCATCTTCACACAATCTGCGGGGAGGTAATATTACTATCCCCATTTGCAGATGAATAATCTCAGGCACAGAGGGGTTATATTACTTGACCCAGGTCATGAAGACAAGAGAGGGAAGAGGTAGGTGAACACAGGTAGTTTGCCACCAGAGGCTGTGTTCTTGTGACTATCCTAGACAGCCTCGGAAAGAACAGCAGTACCCACTTTCCACCCTGGCCTACCCCTCTTCCATTACCCACTAGGTACTGGACTAGTGGCTGTTTATAAATTTAGCTAGAACATAGTTTCTTAGGGGGAACATGTGAGTGCTTCTTGGCAAAGTTCTAGCTATACCAAGTTTCTGTTTTACTCAGAAGAGGCTAGCTGCTTTGCAACCTATCAGACTGTGCTGGAATTAGTGACAGTTTGATTTCAAGAAACAGACATTAATTCACACCACCTCAAGTAATGGTGAACACAAATTCAAGGGACTCAATTGCCAGGAATGGAGCTAAGCCTAGACTAGGAACTGGAAAATCAGAAACAACCTCTCTTTCTCTCATTCTCCATGAGCCTTTGTCTCTGCTGCTAACACCAAGTTAGTGATTCTCATGCATGGACAGATTACCTCTACTTCTCTCAGCATGCTCACGGCTAAAAATGGATTCCAGCTCTAAATCTGTTTCATTGATGAACAGTCTCTACCTCCCCAACTTCTATACTTAGAATAAGTTCTAGAGAAAAGAAGCCCATTGGTCCACCTCGAGCCATGTATACAGCTCCCATCCCATCAACCGTGACACAAGCAAGTACACATTGAATTGACATTTCAGGAGGAGCCAAGGGTGAAGGCAGATTCTCATAGGAGGGAGTATGGGCAAGGAGGGAAAGACTATGTTAGTGTGGTCTGGAACGTGATTTCACTCTCTTTGTGGCTCATGGTGAGAAGCCTGTTCTTAAAGAGATTGAAGTACATAGAAAGAACCTGCCAGGATGTTGTTCGACGTGGTGATTTGTCTACATCTCAATACAGATGAAGTCTTTATCTATATTGTTCCTTATGCAAACCACTCATGCTTCTAAAGTGCTGCATGTCTGACTTCTGACGCCTAGTGTGTTAGGTAATGTGACATAGCTGCCCTCTTCTATCTATATTGCCACTGATTTAATTCAGTCTCTTGTCATTTCTAACTGTGTTACTGTGAGAGCTCCATGTCTGATCTCCCTGCCTTTAATAGCTCTTGGCTCTAGTTCTTTCTTCCTTCACACTGCTACCAAAGTGGTCTTTTCAGGATCCCAATCAAATCATGTCACATTTTCACACCTTAAAATAGCTTTTACAGAGGTCTGAGAGAAGGTGGCACAAGATGCAACTGCACATCTTCTCTTTCTGCTTCCTCACTCACCTCCTACACTCTGCGAATGGGGCTGCTTGCAATTCCCTCGTGTGTGTATTCTCTTAGAACTTTACATGTACACAGTATGCGCTTTTAACCTGGAGAAAACTTTCTCCCTGTCTTCCTCTTCATCTGGACCACTTCTACTTAACCCCCAAATCTAATTCGTATTTGACTTTCTCAGGAAATTTTTTGCTGGTTTTTCCTTGACACCATTACTGCCCCTACCTCTGCGCCTCCTTGCCCTAAGTGAGGTCTAGAAAGTTTTAACAAAGATACCCCACCAACGTTGAATGGGATTTTCCATCTTACTACACTGGTGACAGCTCTGAATAAATTTTAAAAAATCTTTTTCTACTGAATAAACAAACATATGTGTTACTATTTTTATATATCTGTATCTATGTCCATATATATATATATATATATATATATAAAGATTTGAAGTGACCTTGCCATTATCTTGTTCAACTCCCTCAATTTATAAGTAAGAAAGCCCAGAGAGGTTAAATGACTTTTCTATGTATACACAGAGCTATTTTTTTCTCCTAGCTCACTGTCATTTTCACGGCAACAGAGCTGGCTCAAATGCCCTCTTACCTGTGAACTCTTCACTACTCTCCCCTCCACTCTGGCTGTTGTCAGTGCTACTATTGCTTTTCCTTTTATTACTGGCACTGACATTGGGCTTCACAATGGGGGGGCGCATGCTCTTGTTGAAACCTGTCCGTGAGATTGCAAGCTTTGATGCCAGGAATCATGTGCTTAATATCTTTGTATTTCCCTCAGTGCCTAGCACAGTGACAAGTGTATAGTAGGATTTCATAAAGGATGGCTGAATGACATAGAGTAACGACAATTGGGAGTATATGTTGTTAAATACATCTGTGGACAGGTAATAAATCGATGTGTATGCATGTGTGTGATCAGTGCAATTTCAGTGATCTCCCTTGACTTGGAATTCAAGTGCTGTGTGTCCTTTAGGCAGGCATTACTATCAGTGCTCACAATTGGATTTTTGGAACCTTTGGAAGGATAACACTACTTATTGTTAATACCATTCTAATATACCCTTACTATTATGGTCCTTTGATATTTGTGGGGTACTCTTTATAACACACTGTAGGGTCATGCTTATCATTGATTCAATCAAATAGAGCCTGAGTTTGAGAAAACCCCATTTCTGATATAAATCCTAGTACTAAATTATTTAATAGAGTCACTTTAAGAATTAATTTGTCCACATTTTCATTGTTTTCACAATGAAAAGAATTCTTGGCATGCTAAGCAAATATTTAGCCCTTATTGTACTGGTTAATAGTTTAAAATGCTTTGGATTCTTAAATGTTAGAATTCAATAAGGCATTTCTTAAGGGTAAATTTGGCTCTTCCTATGCCAACACACACACACACACAGCATTTTTTGATAATTTTTTGTATCATTTACAAATCTTTCTTCATGCATTACCCCCTTCTTTTAAAAGGCAAAATTCAGTAAGAGAACACATCTACCAGCTAGATAATCCGCAGAGTGTGCACCTTCAGGGCCTTGTGCGTGTAATAGACCATCTTGCCACAGTCAAGTGGCTCCTTCAGTACATACTGCAAAAACATTAAGCCCTTTATTGGATTACACATATCCAGATTGTGTGGAAAGCTCAGCTTTAAAGTAGTTCTTCTCTTCTTAAATCCAATTTTCCTCTCTTAGTGACAGAAATTGTGTTCTTGACATTGGTCAAAACATCTGATATTTTGTGGGAAATTTCCCCGTAATTTGTGGTTTCTTATCATCAAGATTGGTTCTGGTGAACTCTGCACATCTCTGTTCTAGCCTTAGGGAATTGGAAAGTTCTTGTCTATACCTAACCCACACCAACCAGAAATGTTCTGGATTTGAGCAATGACCCTTGTTCTGCCCTCTGCCACCAAAACATAGGCCCCCCCAGCTGGACTCAGGGGAATGGGACTTCACAGATAACTTGGCTATCATAGAACACCAGACCCCACACCATGATTTGTGATCATTTTCTTCACAAATGCAAGTTGACTTATCCCTTTTTTTCCCCAGTGACTTTATAGCCACACAAAGCTTCATGAATTCAACCTAAAATAGTAGTAGCTAATATTTATTCTGTTGACTACATACTAGGCACCGTGTCCAACATTGTACATAGATTATCACTTTTGGTCTTCACAGCTATCTTTTTTTAATAAGAGTTTTATTGAGATAGAATTTCATATCAAAAATTCACCCTTTTAATGTGTAGAATTCAATCATTTTTATTTAGCATATTTACAGAGTTGTACAACCATCACCACCATATAATTTTTTTATTTTAATGCTTATCCTTAATTATTTTTTAATAGCCACAGGCAAGATATGGCTTTTCTTTTTAAAAATATTTATTTGTATATTTATTATTGATACATAAAAATACATATTTTCATAGTGCATGTGATAATTTGATACATTTATATGATCAAATCAGGGTAATTAAGATATACGTTACCTTAACTACTTATTCTTTCTTTATGTTTATAACACTCCAATGGCTCCCTAGCTATTTTGAAATGTACCAATTGATTAATATTAACTATAGTCACCCTACCTATCTGTCAAACAATGGGACTTATTTCTTTTAACTATATTTGTACCCACAAATCAATCTTTCTTCATCCTCACCTCCCACTTACCCTTCCTGGCTTCTGGGAACTACCAATCTACTCTCTATCTTCATGAGATTCACTTTCTAGCTCCCACATGTAGTGTCAACATGTGATATTTGTCTTTCTGTGCTTCATTTATTTTACTTAACATAATGATCTCCAGTTCCATCCATGTTGCTGCAAATGACTGGATTTCATTCTTTTTTATGATTGAATAATATTCCATTGTATAAATACCAGATTTTCTTTACACATTCACCTGCTGATGGGAACTTAGGTTGATTCCACACTTTGGCTATTGTGAACAGTGCTGCAGTGACCATGGCAGTGTAGGTATCTTTTCCATATACTAATTTACTTTCTTTTAGATATGTACCCAGGAGTGCAATTGCTAGGTCATATGACAGTTCTATTTTTAGGTTTTTGAGCAACCTCCCTACTGCTTTGCATAGTGGCTGCACTAATTTGTATTATCACCAATGTGTGCAAGTGTTCCCCTTTCTCCACATCCTTGCGACATTCATTATTCTCTTTTTGCTAAGAGTCATTCTGAGGTGATTTGATATGTTATTATGGATTTGATTTGCATTTCCCTGATGATTGGTGATACTAAGCATTTTTACATATATCTATTGGCCATTTGTGTGTCTTTTTTAAAAGAAATATCTATTCAGATCTTTTGCCCATTTTTAAAATCAGATTGCTTGTTTTTCACTATTGAGTTGTTTGAGCTTATTATATATTCTTGTTACTAATCCCTTATCAGATGGATAGTTTGCAAATATTTTTTCTATTCTGTAGGTTGTCTCTTCACTTTGCTGATTTCTTCCTTTGCTGTGCAGGAGCTTTTTAACTTGATATAATCTCATTTGCCCACTTTTGCTTTTGTTTCCTCTGCTTTTGAGGTGTCACAAAAAAAAATATTACCTAGACCAATGTTCTGGAGCACTTCCCCAATGTTTTCTTTTAGTAGTTTCATAGTTTCAGATCTTAACTCAGATTTAAGTCTTTAATCCATTTTGATTTGTTTTTTGTATATAGTTAGGGAAGTTTAGTTTCATTCTTTCATCCATATTCTTCTGCATATGGATATCCAATTTTCTCAGCACAACTTATTAAGGACACTATACTTTCCCCATTGTATATTCTTGATGCCTCTGTCAAAAATGAGTTGGCTGAAAATGCATGCAGTTACATCTGGGTTCTCTTTTCTGTTTCATTGGTCTGTATGTCTGTTTTTATGCTAGTACCATGCCGATTTGGTTACTATGATTTTGTAGTACATTTTTAAGTCAGGTAGCATGATGCCTCCAGCCTTATTCTTTTTATTCATCATTGCTTTGGCTATTTCGGGTCTTTTGTGGTTCAATATAAATTTTAGAACTGTTTTTTCTATTTCTGTAAGGGAAAGGTCATTGGTACTTTGATAGGGATTGCATTGAATCTGTAAATTGCTTTGGGTAGTATATCATTTTAACAATATTCTTCCAATCCATGAGCATGGAATATACTTCTTTTTTGTGTGTGCTTTTCAATTTCTTTCATCATTGCTTTATAGTTTTCCTTGTATAGATATTTCACATCTTTGGTTAAATTGATTCCTAGGGGATTAGTAAAATGTGTTATATATATATATATATATATATATATACACCATGTAGTACTACTCAGCCATAAAAAAAAATGTTGAACTACATATTGTATTGTCCTGGATGGAGCTGGAACCCATTCTTCTAAGTGAAGTATCATAAGAATGAAAAAACAAACACCACATGTACTCACCATTAAATTGGTACTAATTGATCAACACTAATGTACATATATGGGAAGTAACATTCATAGGGTGTCAGGCAGGTGAGGGGGAGGAGGGGATGGGTAAATTCACACCTAATGGATGAAGTGAACACTGTCTGGGGGATGGTCAGGCTTGTTGGGCAGTGCAAAGGCAATTTATGTAACCAAAGCATTTGTATCCCATAATACTTTGAAATTAAAAAAAAATCAAATCTCAAATAAACTGAATTTAGTACAAGACCTTTAAACTAAACAAAATTAAAAAATAAAGGGCAAAGTTTGATCATAAAAAATTTATTCCTAGGCATTTTATATTCTTTGTAGCTATTGTAAGTGGTATTACTTTCTTGATTTCTTTTTCAGATTGTTTCTTGTCAGTGTAATTAATGCTACTAATTCTGCATGTGGATTTTGTATCCTGCAACTTTACTAAATTCATTTATCAGTTCTAAATTCTAATTATCAGTTTTTTGGTGGAGTCTTTAGGTTTTTCTAAATATAAGATCATGTCATCTGCATACAAGGCCAGTTTGACTTCTTCTTTTCCAATTTATATGCCCTTTATTTCTTTTTCTTGCCTAATTGCTCTGGCCAGGACTTCCAGTATTACGTTGAATAAAAGTGGTGAAAGTGAGCATTCTTATTTTGTTCCAGATCTCAGAGGAAAGGCTTTCAATTTTTCTCCATTCAGTATGATGTTGGTTGTGGGCTTGTCATATACAGCCTTTATTATTTTGAAGTATGTTCCTTTTGTACACAGTTTGTTGAGGGTTGTTATCATAGAGGAATGTTGAATATTTTGAATGCTTTTTAAGGAGCAGTTGAAATCAATATGTAGCTTTTGTTCTTGGTCCTCTTAATGTGATGTATCATATTTATTGATTTGTGTATGTTGAACCATCCCTGGGATGAATTCCTCTTGATCACGGTGAATGATCTTTTCAATATGTTGTTGAATTCAGTTTGCTAGTATTTTGTTGAGTTTTGCATATATGCTGATCAGTGATATTGGCCTATGGTTTTCCTTTTTTGTTGTGCCGTTGTCTATTTTTGGGATCAGGGTAATGCTGGCCTTGTAGAATGAGTTCAGAAGTATTTTCTCCTATTTAATTTTTTTGAAGGGTTTGAGTAGAATTGGTATTAATACATCTTTAAATGTTTGGTAGAATTCAACAGTGACATAATCAGGTCCTGGGATTTTTTTTGATGGGAGGCTTTTTAAAAAATTTATATAAATTTATGGGCTACAAGTGTTATTATGTTACTTGCATAGCTTTCGTAGTGGTGAAGTCAGGGCTTTTAGGGTATCCATCATCCAAATAATGTACGTTGTACCCGTCACATAACTTACCATCATCTTTTCTACCCCCTCACCCTTCCAAGTCACCATTGTCCATCATTCCACACTCTATGTCCATGTGTACACATTATTAAGCTCCCACTAAAAGTGAGAATGTGTGGTATTTATCTTTCTGTGTCTGACTTATTTCACTTAAGATAATGGCCTCCAGTTTCATTCATGTTGCTGCAAAAAACATGAATTCATTCCTTTTTATGGATGAAAAGCATTCCATTTTGTATATATACCACATTTGTATTTATTTGTATGTATACACCACATTTTGTGTGTATACTATATTTGTAATATATTTTATCTTGATAAATATAGCTATTCTTACTCTTTTTTGGTTTCCACTTGCACATATCTTTTTTTTTTCTTCACTTTCAGTCTGTGTGTCTTTATAGATGAAGCAGATTTCTTGTAGGCAGCATATAGTTGAGTCTTATTTCTTTATCTAGTCAGCCTTTTAATTAGAGAACAGAGACCATTTACATTCAGTGTAGTTATTGCTAAGTAAAGACTTACAATTGCCATTTTGTTGATTGTTTTCTCATTGTTTTGTAAATCCTCTCCCTTTCTTCCTTTCTTACTGTCTTCCTTTGTGGTTAAAGTATTTTCTCTGGTAGTATGTTTTAGTTTGTTGTTTTTTATTTTTAGTATATCTATTACAGGTTTCTGCATTATAGTTATCATGAGACTTACAAAAAAACATCTTATAGATATAACAAGATACTCTAAAAGGATGACAGCTTATCTTAGATCACACACACAAAAATAATTAAAGAAAATATCAAGAAAAAACCTCTACACTTTAACTCTATTTTTAACTCTATTCATTGCACTGACATCTTCCTATTTTCAAAATGGTCTAGGCTTCTGCTTGGTTTCCAAGAGGTCTCCTCTGTCAGATCAGACATGTTTCCTTGGCATTGCTGTGGAAACATTTTTTTCCTAGCTTTCCTGCTTCTTCCTTTCCAGAGGCAAGCCTGGAGCTTGTGATACTTTCTCAATGTTCCACAACCTCTCCTGGGGCACTCCAAAGGCTAGGAGCAGGCAAAATTAGCAAGCCAGGCCATTGGTCAGGTATATTTGTACCCACTCACCAGAATAAAAATTCTCATTGCTCTGTTTATGAGGACTTCAGTAATTTATTTTTTTAGTTGAAATTCCTGTAAGGATATTTGTACCACAGAATATGAAAACTTCTAATTTAATACATGTTGCCAGATTATATACCAGAAAGATTTTTCTAATTTGTGTTCCAACTAATAATTAATAAGTGGGCCTATTTTTATGTACCAATCCTGTATATTATTGTTAGAAAATTTCTTCTGAGTTAGTTAATGAAAAACAGTAGCTTATTGCAAGTTTAGTTATGTTTAGTGATTACTAGTGAAGATGACTATTTTATATGTTTCTAGGCAATTAGTTATTCTTCATTTGTGAATTGCCTGTTTGTGTCCTTCATCATGATTTTAATTTATGAAAATTACAAGGTTCTTTGAGGACAAAAATACATTTTATTCCTACTGGAGTCCATTTCTGTCAGTGCTGTACCCTGGGTCTAGCCCATGCTGGGAATTGTATTTTCAGAATGAATGAATGAATGAATGATAATCCACAATTATGTTTTTACTAGTTACCAACAGAAAGGAATCAAATTAATTGTGCACATTTGTATTTAGTGAGCAATAAATGCCATTTTTCTCCACAAAAAAGTTTTTTCTCTAAAGAAAATTTCTTAACTTCTTTTCAACAATAACACCACTTATAGCCTGAATGGATAAATACAAGATTGGACAGATTCAGCTATTTTCATGTTTTTTTTCCTTTTTTTCTCAGCAACTGTCAGATTTTTCTATTCTTACAAGCTATTTTGGACTACTCAGACACAAATAGGGATTTATTATCTCATTCCATTATAGAAAATGAAAGCACTAAAATAAAACATCTCAAAAACTCATCATCTCTAAGAATATTTTACAAATTGTGCTTTTTCTGGATTGTATTCTACAACTGAGTCCACCAAGAAGACAATATTCAAACTTTTTTGAGCTTAATTGTTCTTAAAATGACCTGCTTTTTCCTTTTCAGAACACTTTATTTTCATCAGAACTTCTATTTTCATTGAATCTGGAGATATGAAAGTGACATACTATAGATGTGAAGATTATTTTTTTATACCCTCACACTTGAATATATATGTGGAGGTGTACGTATATAGAGACACACATACATATATTCCTTTAGGGCAAATTATTTTTCTTGCTTAAGGATTCTATGTTATGGAGAGGAAGTGGAAGCCACAATTTTCTGAGGCAGCTACTGGTGTCATACATACAAACATACTCTCTGATCTCTATTGTATAAAAATGCTTTCTTACCCCGTATCCCACTTCAGTTCCTGCTCCAATTCTGCTCCCCTTCACAGAAAAATAATCTCCGTTTATCATCCTCCCCTTCCATTTTCTCCCCAGATAATTCCAAATGGATTTTGGTACTTGGCTGCACTGTGGAAGCAAGTGATCCACTGACATCTTCCTATTTTCCAGATGATTCAGGCTTCCACTTGGTTTCTCAGAGGTCACCAATTTCAGATCAGACATGTTTCTTTGGTATTGCTGTGGAAACATTTTTTTTTTCCCTAGCTTTCCTTCTTCTTCCTTTCCAGAGGCAAGCCTGGAGCTCGTAACACTTTCTCAATGTTCCATAACATCTCCTGGGGGACTCCAGGGCTGAGAGCAGGCAAAATTAGCAGGCCAGGCCATTGGTCAGGCATAGTTGGACCCACTCACCAGAAAGCCATGACCCAATCATAGTAGTGGGTTCTCAATTTCCACAGTAAAATTGGAGAGTGCTCTTGGCATTTAGTGAGCAGGAGCCAAGGATGCCAAACCATCTGCAACGTATAGGAGAGTCTCACCAAAAAGGAATTATCCTGCCTGTTATTAGTTACACTTCCTGCAAAACAGTTATCTACAGGAAGAAATTAATTTCCTACAAAGAAATGTTGGGATTGCAGAAATCAGATTGGACAGAATTGAAGGGAAAATGAGATGCTAAGGCCAGAAAAGATAAATGGGAAAATAATATATACCCCAATCTAACTCTCCTTAGCAGTAGAATTAGAAAAGGAGAAGACGTTTAGTTGTTATTAGATCAGAAACTGTGGCAGAGATCCAAAGAAATCTTGGGTAAAATCAGAGAGAAGATATGAGAGAGCAGACCAGACTGTTTATAGACCCTGCCAAGGACCAGGATCCAAAAAAATGATTGAGAGGCAACCCCTTAAAGCTGCATGTAGAAATTCGTAATACAAGGAATTGGGATCCTACTACCTTAAAGATTGGGACTGCTATTCTAAGTAGTTACAAAATTTCTGGACACATTGTAGAGGAGAAGACCAGGAAGTTCAGTAAAAAACACTGGAAGAGTTACGAGGCAGGTGTCCATATAACAGCTTTGGGTAAACATGGACGTGTTACCTGAACTCTGGTGGAACATGCTGGATGAATAAATGGAATATAGACCTCTAAAGGAAGACATAGCAAATGGTAAGCCATACTATGGGTAGCCAGGCAGGAATATAAGAGAATGAGTCCAAGTTTGATGAGGGACTATCACCTAGGTGAAATTTTTCCACTTGGGGAGGAGAAAGTGGACAAGCTATTTGAACTCTCCCTTTAGATTTTGTCTCTAAAATTTAAATCTAAAGCTGTGGCTTGAGTTTATGTAAGTAAAAAAAATCCAGAAGTAACCTGAAATTGTGTGTTGGGAGTAGCTCTTCTCAGAGTTTCATGAATCCAAGAGGCTGTCCTCTCCACAGTACCACCCTTATCCTCAGATGATAAGCAAAATAAATGGAATCTCAGGAAGCTTATCTACACTGCCTCCTGAGGCCTGGAACAAACATTTAAATCTACAAGCTTGCATATAGTAAAGCTCACATGGAATTTTGCGTCAGTTTACAGTCCTGGACTGCAAGCTAGTCTACAAAACACAGAAAACCTAAAAATAAAGTTCAAATTCTTAATGTCTGTGAGTCCTGTATATGGAAAGATTTTTGTCCCCTATAATTAAGTCCTTGCCTTAGTTTACTGAGGCTATTGTGGCCAACTTCTGTTAGTTGAGATCACCCCCTAATTTCCTCTCCCTGGAATGTAAGGCAGATGCCTGCAGTCCCTGTCTGTGTAACAGCCACTTACCTGTGTATAATGCTGTCAGAAGCAGAAGTGAAATGGACAAGGCCAAAATCTCAAGTGGCCTAAAGTTTAAGGTCACTCACTCAGATCACAGCAGGTAAAAGCCAACCTTACAAGCATAAAATAGTTCACTGCCAATCTCTAAGTTTAAAAACAAAAACAAATCCCTTCAGTCCCTGAGATTCTTTCAGATACCTCAAAGAGCTACAAGTAGAGCTACCATTTGACCCAGCAATCCCATTACTGGGCATCTACCCAAAGGAACAAAAGACATTCTATAAAAAAGACATCTGCACCAGAATGTTTATAGCAGTACAATTCACAATTGCAAAGATGTGGAAACAACCCAAGTGCCCATCAGTACATGAGTGGATTAGTAAAATGGGGTATAAAATGCTAACCATGGAGTTCTACTCAGCCACAAAAAACAATGGTGATCTAGCACCTCTTGTATTATCCTGAATAGAGCTGGAACCCATTCTACTAAATGAAGTGTCCCAAAAATGAAAAAACAAGCACCACATGTACTCACCGTCAAATTGGTATTAACTGATCAACACTTATGTGCACATATAGTAGCAATATTCATCTGGTGTTGGGCAGGTGGGAGAGGGGAGGAAGACATGGGTATATTCATACCTAATGGGTGTGGTGAGCACTGTCTGGGGGGTGGACAAACTTGAAGCTCTGACTTGAGTGAGGCAAAGGCAATATATGTAACCTAAACATTTGATCCCTGGAATATGTTGAAAACAAAATAATAAAAACAAAACCAAAACCAAAATGATGCTATAAAACCTTACATCCCTCACCTTGCCTACTTTTTTTAAATTTTTAAATTGCTTTGGGTAATATTGCCATTTTTGCAATATTAACTCTTCTGATCTATAAGCATGGAATATCTTGCCATTTGAATCTAAGACCTGAAATTGTGAAACTACTAAAAGAAAATATTGGGGAAACACTCCAGAACATTGGTCTGGGAAAAGTTTTTTTATATAAGACCTCACAAGCAGAGGATACAAAAGCAAAAATAGGCAAATAGGATTACATCAAGCTAAAAAGCTTCAGCCCAGCAAAGGTCAACAGAGTGAAGAGACAATCTACAGAATGGAAAAAATATTTGTAAACTATCCATCTGACAAGGGATTAATAACCAGAATATATAAAAAGCTCAAACAACTTAATAGCCAAAAGAAAAAAGAAAAAAGAAAAAGAAAAAGGAGTCTGATTAAAAAATGGACAAAAAATGGAATGACCTTTCTCAAAAAAGACAGCAAATAGCCAATAGATATATGAAAAATGCTCAATATCACCAATCATCAGAGAAATGCAAATTAAAACCACAATGAGATACCACCTGACTCCAGTTAGAATTGCTCTTAGCAAAAAGACATAGAATAATGGATGCCTTCAAGGATGCAGAGAAAGGGGAATACTTGTACACTGTGGAAATGCAAATTAGTACAACTACTATACAAAGCAGTATGGAGGGTCCTCAAAAAACTAAAAGTAGGACTGCAATCCACCAATTCCACTACTGGGCATATATCCAAAAGAAAGAAAATCAATATATTGAAGAGATACCTATACTCCCATGTTTACTGAAGCGTTAATAACTATAACTAAAATATTAAATCTAAGTGCCCATCAGTGAGTGGATGAATGGATAAATAAAATGTATATATGCACAATTGAATGTAATTTAGCCATAAGAAAGAATGAAATCTTGCCATTTGCAACAACATGGATGGAACCGGAGGTCATCATGTTAAGCGAAATAAGCCAAGCACAGAAAGACAAATATTGTATGTTATTCACATGTGGGAGTTAAAAATGTGGAGATAAACAGTAGATTGGTGTAGATCTCATGAAGATAAACAGAATCCAGGAAGGGTTGGAGTAGGGGAGGATGAATGAAGGTATATTAATGGGGCAAATATATTTGAGATAGAAGGAATAAGACCGGGTGTTTGATAGATCAGTAGGGTAACTATGGTTAACATGAATCTATTGTACATTTCAAAATAGCTAGAGGAGAGCCATTTGAGTGTTACCAGCACAAAGAAAAGATACGTATTTAAGGTGATAGATATCCCAGTTACCCTGATTTGATTATATGAACTTGTCAAGTTATCCCATGTTCTGTGAAAATATGTATATGTATTATGTGTCAATAAAAAAAAATTGTTTTGAAAGATATGAATGTTGGCTAGTTGGCTCAGACCCCTTCCTAGTTTTTCCCATGACCCTGACAGTGTGTATGTGTAGCCCAATATTCATGAACCCAAAGAATCATGATGCTATTCCTGGATGTTTGGAAGGGTTCTTAAATTGTAGTAACAGGGAATGTTAGATACATTACATTATAATTATATAACAATTATATATTATATAACAATTATAATTAATTGTTTTGTCACACTAACCTCAAGCTAACCAAGATCTGGGAACAGGATTAAATTATCTTCATGTCCTCAGGACCTAGCAGAGAGCTTGGAACCTATAAGGTGACCAATAAATATGTTTTGATGAATGGGTTCATGGATGAGCCAATGGTGTCTAGTTCAAGATAGGGTAGTGTTACAAGATGAAACTAATTTGTCATATAAAGATCAGTTTTATGTATTGATTTCATTAATTCAGTACTTTAACCAGGAAAACAGACTGTTGTAAAAGATTTTTATAATATAAAATAAAACTGAATTTTCCAAGCAGATATTCTGTGGAACATTGTTCATACATTGTATGAAGTAAAAATAAAATACTTTTTAAAAAGTGCTTGTGTACAAATAAGTTTAAGGACTGAGCTTCCCCACCCCCTTATTTATTTATTTAGGTCTTTCACCTCTTCATTATTTTATTATGTTTTTTAAATTGAAAGATATGCTTGTATATATTTATCATATACAACATAATGTTTTGAAGTATACATACAGTATAGAATAACTAAATCTAGCTATGAGCTTTATTTTTTTTAGTGTAGACATTCTTATAACTTACATATTATTTAGATTTGCATTTGGCTGCGTGTGACAGATACCTGATTATGTTGATATAAACCAGTGGGGAGTTATTTTTCTTATGTAGAAAAAATAAACACAGTGATAGGTCTGGAGTGTAATGGTAGTTCCAGAATGCTGCTGGTGCTCAGGCTTCTTCCCTCACTCCCCTCCACATTCCCTAACACAGGCTGGAGAGTCCAAGGCAGAGAGTGGATGATGGCACCACTGTATTTCAGGGAGGAAATGTTTTTCTCAGTTGTCCACCTAGTGAACTTGTGCTTATGTCTTGGGTCATGGGGCTATCACTAGCTGTAAGCGAGTCTGGAATAATGAGTATTTTTAACTGGTGCATTGCTGTCCTAAAACAAAATCAAGGATTTGTTAATTAAAAAAAAAAAAAAGGAAAAGGGAATGGATATGGGGCTGGCAACAACAGCGTTTAAACCTAATGTGAGTTAGGACTTTTCAAGAGGGGGATATAGTCATACGCAATGTTTCCCCACCATGTTTTCCCACAGTTCCTTTGAGAAGGCTTTACAGACATTCTGGTAAGACTGTAATTGTCATCATAGTCTGAAGGTAGCCCTTTAGAGACTATAATCTCCCCAGCATTTAATTCTGTCCTCTCTTAGATAAACAATCAGAGAAGTTAGCTTTCTTCAGGCTGCATTTCTGAAGAACCTGAGCCTTGTGTTTCTTAGGTTACAATACTCTGGGAAACTCTAGGTCAGCTGATAAAATATTGACATATTAAGGGATTATCTCAAGCAGGAACACATAAGGATCCATTTAAAACAAACAAACTCTCATAGAGCTCATTCCTGCTCAGTCCTGCTTGTTCTTAACTCTCACAGTGAATGAAGTAAACTGGAGAAACCATACATCATGACAGTTCCTATCTAACTGTGGTAGATTGATTGTAGTAATGGTCTTGATTTGTTTACTCCTCCCATTAAAGAGGCTTAGCCTACACTTGTCTTGGCATATACCATGTGGGGAATTGACAGTGCAGTTCTGAGCCTAGGCCCTGTGTGTTTCTTCTTGCCTTCTCTTGCTGTTCTGTCTTTGCCATGAGAATTAAGCCTGGGTTAGCATGCTGGAGAGGAGTCGTGTGGGACAGAGCCAGGCTGGCTCAGACTTGTGAGACAGTTCAGCCAAGGGTAGCTATTTAACTGACCTACAGCTGGCAACAAACACATGAATAAGTCTCGATAAACTCAGCTCAGATCAACAGAACTGCTTAGTCAACCTAAAGACCTGTGAGCAATAACTGTTTATTGCTGTGTGCCACTGAGGTTTTGTGTTCTCTGTTGTTGTTGTTACACAGCATTACTGTGGTGATAGATAACTGATACACTAACCCTACTGAGAAGGGATCCTGAACAAGTTGTGAATAAATAAATTGGAGTGTCTCACCTGTGAGCTCCTGCTCTTGTGTCTCCTCCCTGCATTTCTTGCCTTATTTTGCAAATTTCATCCCAATTGGTACATGAATCTCCTAAATACTGTCTTTGCTCTTTATTTTATGTTATCTTGAACATATCTTTTGAATGTTAGAGGTAATGTTACCCTTTTAAAAATAATTTTTATCTTTAGAAATTATAGAAATTATGAATGAGTGAATGGATGAATTTATAAGTGTTGTTCTTTTTTTTTTTGAGACAGAGTCTCACTCTGTTGCCCAGGCTAGAGTGCTGTGGCATCAGCCTAGCTCACAGCAACCTCAAACTCCTGGGCTCAAGCAATCCCCCTGCCTCAGCCTCCCAGGTAGCTGGGACTACAGGCATGCACCCCCATGCCCAGCTAATTTTTTTCTACATATATTTTTAGTTGTCCAATTAATTTCTTTCTATTTTTAGTAGAGACAGGGTCTCGCTCTTGCTTAGGCTGGTTTCGACCTCCTGACCTTGAGCGATCTACCCGCCTCGGTCTCGCAGAGTGCTACATTTGCATGGTTTTAAGGTACAAGATTTGTGGAAATTTGTAACATGGTTGCCCATGCCATAATTCCCCACGAGGCAACTCAGTGAGGCCCAGATGTTCACCTGCATGTACAAGGGTTTTGCATACATGAGAGGAACTCTTAAATTATGAGACTTGGTGCTATATTGGGCAGCTGGTACATCTAATCCTCTTCCCACTGGAGAGAGAGACAGAAGTTTACTATCTAAATAAATCTTCTCAGAGCAGGGGAAGGGATTATCCTGGATGGTAAACAAATATCTCTGGAAATTGTTTCTGGAGTTCATTGCCCTTAGAAGATAAGCAAATGGCTCCAGAGGAGATAAACGTCTAAATCTTATCCAGAGAAATTGACCTTCTCTAACTTCCAAGGCATGTTCTGAGCTATACAGAAATATGAAAATATTCATGGAACTTTGCCTGCCAACAATTGTTTGATAAGTGAGATGATGAAATGGCACTGTAAGTTGTGTGCACACAATCGTGTGTGTCTGTGTGCGTGTCCATGTGTGTGCCTGTATACATAAAACCAGTGGTTCTCTACCTTGCTGCTTCCTGTCCCCCAGCCCTACTTGTAAGAAGTAAATGCTTTCAACTCTTTTAGTCATTTCTTCTGATATTTACCCCCAAATCTCTAAATAATCTCAATATTCTACATTTCTTGGTATTATAATTGTACCCACTGTCTTGTAACTTCTTGCTACAGTAGATCAAGGTATTAACCCTCTCACATGCTCCCTCACGCCATCCCTGCTCCATGCCTCCCTTTTCTTCCTCTGGATAAAGCCATATACTTTTCATCAATTATTCCATCGTTATAAGTACTTACATTTGTATAACTGTGGAAACTATTCATTGGTGAATCAAATAGTGTACTGTGATAATATCTTCTTTCTTCTATCACTTTTGCACTTTTTGTAGATTACTATTTCCTCAATTTTTCCTATTCCTTATCTTTTTAAATAGCTATAAATTTTTAAACAGTATTAAAGTATAATTGTCATACAATGATTTTTGCATGAAGTATATAATTTGAGAAGTTTTGTCATCTGTATCGTAGACATATGAAACTATTGCCACAGAAAAGATCATGAACACAGCCACCAACCTCCAAGGATTTCTTGGGCCCCTTTTTAATGCCTTCCTCCCTCTTATCCCTGCCCTCGCCCACTTTCAGGAAACTACTAATCTACTTTCTGTCACTAAAGATTGGATTTCATTTCCTAGAATTTGTATAATGGAATCCTACAGTCTGTACTCTTTTTTTGTCTGGCTTTTTTCAGTGTAGTTATTTTGTAACTCATGCATGTTGCATGTATTACTCATCGATGTTGCATGTTCATTATTTTACTGTGAGTGGTATTCCAGTTCCTCCATCCTTGAGAATATTTCATTTGGTCAATCTTTTAAACGATAAACATGTGGTATCTCAGTGTGATTAATTTGTATTTCCATAATGAGAAATGATGTTGAACATTGTTTTATGTGCTTATTTGCTATGTATATATATATTTGTTGGTGAAATGTCTATTTAAATCTGTTGCCTATTTTTAAAATGGCTTTTTAAATTGAGTTTTGAGAGTTATTTATGTATTGTGGATACAAGTCCTTTAATAGATAAGTGATTTACAGGTATCATTTTGTTTGTGATTTGCAAATATTATCTTTTAGTTTGTCGCTCATCTTTTTACTTTCTTAATAATGTTGTTCAAAGAGGAGAAGTTCTTAATTTTGGAAAATCCGATATATCAATTTTTACTTTTTTCAATTGTGGTTTTGGTATTAAATTTAAGATTTCTTTTCCTAACACAAAATCACAAAGATTTTCTTCTATTTTTTCTTCTAGAAGTTCTATAGCTTTCAGTTTAACATGTAGGTTTATTATCCACTTTTAGTTACTTTCTTAATATGGTGGATAGGAGTACTTTCTTTTGGTGTATGGCTATTCAACTGTTCTAGCACCATTTGTTGAGAAGACTATTTATTCACCAATGAATTGTTGTACACTTTTGTTGAAAATCAATCGCTCATGTATGTATAGATCTATTGCTTGAACCTCCATTCTTTTCTATTGATCTATTAATCTGTCTATCTTTGTGACAATATCATGCTGTCTTTTTTTTTTTTTTTTTTGAGACAGAGTCTAACTCTTGCCCGGGCGAGTGCTATGGCATCAGCCTAACTCACAGCAACCTCTAACTCCTGAGCTCAAACAATCTTCCCGCCTTGGCCTCCCAGAATGCTAGGATTACAGGCGTGAGCCACTGCGTCCGGTCTATCATGCTGTCTTGATTGCTGTATCTTTATAGTAAGTCTTGAAGTGAGATATTGTAATGACCCTTTGCACTCTGGCAAGTCTCTGAAATTCTCTTATTTGAACAATTGTTGCTTCCATTTGGCTGACTGTGGTCTCAAAGGTGGGCAGTTGCAGCTCACAATTTTTGAATATTCTGATATCATAGTGACAGATCAGAGGATCAACAGTTCTTAAGTAGCAATTTTCCTCAAAGGGTGGCCTGTGGACCACTCATATCAGAATGAACTTTGAAGTGTCTGTGATAGCAACATTTACAGTCCTGTGCTTACACCTGATGTATTGAATCAGAATCTTTAGGTGTGGGGTCCATGGATGTGCACATTTAATAAGTTTTCTGAATGACTCTTGTGGACGCTGAAGTTTGATAATTGCTTAGGCAACAGTGCCTAAAAAAGCCCTTTCCTGTCTATTTTTCACTCATGTTACACACATGAGAAAAACAGATGTACTTAGGTGGAAAGGAAGCAAATTTACCTGTTCATCTGTTTACTCATTTTTTCATTCATTCATTCATTTACTATGACTAGATGCCAGACTAAAATGTAAAGAAGCAACTTGAAGAATGTGTGCAATTTATTTTCAAAGACGGTCTGTTCCTCAAGTATTACTTATAGCTGTCAGACGATGAATCGGCAGCTGATGCTTCCAGCAATCGGGGACAGAGAAACACCGTGCTGGAAGGGATGCCCACAGGCATCTCCACCCCCAGGCTTTTTGCAGCCTTCTTTTAAACAAACCCAGACTAAAAGAAAGATCACTTATTCTTAAGCCTGTTTAAGACGAGATTTTGTAGCCTCCTTTGAACATTTGTCCTGATGCTTAATACGACTTTTTCCACTACAAGTTCCTGAGTCACAGCAGGTCAGTTTCCTTATCATGGAAAAAGCAGGGCTGGCCTCAGGGAGGGGGGTCTCTACCGGGCACCCCTGAGAAATATTAAGAAGTTTGATGAAGCTGGTTTCCCTTGTTTTCACTTTGGTTTCTTTCAGTGGTATGTCCACACCAGCATTATAATGTTTTTCTTTGGTCCCCTCTAACTCAAATCTCTATCTACTAAGGAAATGGTCTTGTAAACTCGTTCACATCAATGACACATGATAGACAGATGCGCAGTACCTTACACTGTAGAACTCAAGTGGAGAACTTCAAATATTAGAGTTGAGTAAGATGGGTACTTTGGTGGATCCTCTCCTGTGCCCCTGAAATTAGTTGTTAGAGGCAGTTTATTATTGTGCTTTCTAATTAGGCAGTCTTAGAGACCATATGATATAAATTCTCAAAAAGGGCAAACAGTTGTGAATAGCCACAAAAAATGACTCTGTGTTACAGAATAGAGATCACATCTATTAGGTTTGTAAGACAGAAGACTTAGGGGTCAAGAGAAACTACTTGTATAGAATAGCAGAGCATGTTGAAAGTTAGGAGGGGCCTTAATACACAGTCATGAGTCACGTAACAAAGGAGACCCTATCTTAGAAATGCATCATTAGGCATTTTCATCATTAACATCATAGACTGTACCTATACAAACCTAGATGGTGTAGCCTGCTACATACCTAGGCTATATGGTATAGCCTATTGCTCCTAGGCTACAAACCTGTGTAGCATATTACTATACTGAATATTGTTGCAACTATAACACAACAGTATTTGCATGGCTAAACATACCTAATCAGAGAAAAAGTACAGTAAAAAAAGATGGCATAAATGACAAAATACAGCACATTTATAGGGCACTTACCATGAATGGAGCTTGCAGGACTAGAGTCTGCTCTGGGTAAGTTGCCGAGTGAGTGGTGAGTGAATGTGAAGGTCTAGGAAATTACTACACACCATTGTAGACTTTCTCAACACTGTACACTTAGGCTACACTGAATTTATGAAAAAAAATTTCTTTCTCTAACACTTACTGTAACTTTTTTACTTTATAAACTTTTTAATTTTTAAAATACTTTCACTCTTTTATAACACTAAGCTTTAAATAAAAATACATTGTACAGATGTACAAAAATATTTTCTTTCTTTATATTCTTGTTCTATATGCTTTTTTCTATTTTTAAATTTTTTTATTTTTTACTGTTAACATTATTTTGTTATAAACTAAAACACAAACACACACATTAGCTTAGGCCTGCACAGGATCAAAATCATCAACATCACTGTCTTCCGCCTCCACTTCTTGCCCCGCTAGAAGGTCTTCAGGGGCAATAACACACATTCAAATCTCATCTCCTAGGATAACAAAGCTTTCCTCTGGAATACCTCCTAAAGGGCCTGCCTGAGGTTGTTTTGCAGTTACATTTTAATTTTTTTAATAATTAGAAGCAAAACACTCTAAAATAAGATGAAAGTATAGTATAAATACATAAACCAGTAACATAGTCATTTATTATCAGTATCTAGTATTATGTACTCTACATAATTGTATGTGCTAGACTTTTATATGACTGGAAACACGGTAGGTTTTTGTCTACACCAGCATCACCACAAACACGAGTAGTGCGATGTTATGATGGCTATGACATCAATGGATGATGGGAATTTTTCAGCTCCATTATACTCTTATGGGACCACCATCATATATGCAGTCCATTGTTGATCAAAACATCATTATGGGGCACATGACTATATTAACTTCATCACATAAGTTGAGTTCCAGGGAGATGAAGTGACACATGCTAAGTCACATAGATGAAAAGAGACGACCTGTAATGTGGAAATCAGATATATCAACCTCTGCATTACTTTGATAAAATAATTACCATGGGCTTACTAATAACTCAGAGCAAGTAAAGAGCATGCTAAATACCTTCTTGTTTCATACTCATGGCAAAAGCTCTGCAATACAAATGCAAGATAATGTCCTCTGAGCCCAATCCTTTGCGGGAAGAGACAGAGTATAAATAAATAAGCAAGTAAGCAAGTAACCTCTAACTTACACTCCCAACAATGAAGAGTTTTAATTTTTTTTTTTAATGAGTGCATCCATAGGGATATGTATGTATATTAACTTATACTGTGTACTGACTAGAAAATGATCCATGGTCTCTCAGAAGACCCATTCCCTTGATTAGTGGTAAGTTAGGTTAGTTAATTAAGGTTACTTTAATACTAATTAGTCAGGGCTTTAATTATGCTTTCAGAACAAGAACACAGGAATCATATGGGTCTTAGTGACCCAGTTAACCAAAGTGATGGGATTTTTTTTTTCTTTCATCTAATAGTGACTTGTGATAGGGAACAGAGAGAGAAAAATCTGATCCTAATGGGATTATAGGAGCATTCTTTAACCAAAGTCAACCAGAGAGCAGCAGAAGATCTGAGAAAGAAAGCATCCTCCATAGCTTCTGGAATCGCCCTACAGGGAGAAAGCCAAGGGGCTGAGGAGGCATGGCTGACTTTGTCACAAAAAGCACCAAAAAATTGGCCCACCAGACCAGTAAATAAACGGATCATAGAAGATAAGCAATGAGTGAGGACCTTCATTGCAGTTGGGGTTACACGACAAACAAACAGAGAACTAAGTAGCCAAGTCTTTTCTCAATCATGGCGGCGTGTTTCACTTACTGAGTGTGCTCTGTAAGCCAAACCTAAGTCTGGATGGAATTATGGAAATGAGTGAGTCAGGACTCCACTTCCCAAGGAAGTTATAGTCTGGTGGGATGGCCAGATTTGCAGACAGCTAAATTATACTGCAAAGTACTAAATGTGCTATTGGCAAATCTGTCTCTCATACCAGACTGCATGCAGATTGGAATGCGTCCAGTGTTTCACCAAATACAACATGAAAATGTGGTTAGATTCCTGCTAGAACCAGTACTCTTGTAGTAGCTATAGCCTCTTGTATTCCAGGATAATGTAGTGAGAACAAAGTTCAAAGTTGCCGAAGACTTTTTGACTTGGGTTTCCTTTACAGATGAGAATGAGCAATTTGACATCTCAAGCCTGGTTCAAAGACTAAATTTTGAGCAAGTCATTGCATCTGTATATGTTGTGGTTTTAATAGATTATATTCATTGTGCATATTTGCAAAATACATTGCAATCTCCATCCAGTAAAGACATTTCCTTCTACCATAAAAGTGGTAGCAGGATAATTTATAAAATATTAATCTGTGCTACAATGTGCTTCCTTTGGCATATATTTTCCTTCCCATATACTATGTCTTTGTGATTCTCTATCTGAGGGCATTTTGTATTGTGGGGCAAAAAGACAAGTTAGTCCTGTTATTTTTTTTATTTTAATGTTTTTAGTTTTAAATTTTAATTTAAAGTTTTAAATTTTTTTGTACAGGTGGGGTCTCACTAATGTTGCCCAGGCTGGTCTTGAACTCCTGGCCTCAAGCAGTCTACCCACCTTGGCCTCCTAAAGTTCGGGGATTACTGAACTTTGGTTCAGTATGGGCCACTGAACCTGGCCTAGTTTTATTTTTAAAAGCTCAACTTTAAAACTATGCTGGATTTTCCTTGGAAGGGGCCGTATGGAAGCCAAAGTTGAGGGCAGGGCTTAGAGGCTGAAGCACCGTTTTGAAGGAGGAGTGGGGACAAGGGAGAGAGTAGGTCAGTGCTTTACAGTTTCTAGCATAATTGCATACTCTGCTTGCCTGGAGTGGCTGTAGAACCTCTGAGGAGAGTCACGGTGCACCGAGGGAACTTGGTTACTTTGAGCTTGACAAAGATGCATTGGAGTCCCCATACTCAAGGGACCCTGCCAGCTTAAACAGTGAGCATATAGGCAACAAATTTCATGAACAGGAAGCCAGAAGGCCCTCCCCAAGCCCTGGGCTTGGCCATGGAGATCTAAGTCTTTATGTAGCAGCCTTAGTGATAACAAAGTTTGAATATCTTGCCAGATTTTTGAAGTAGAAACTCAAACTATATAGAATTTCTTTTAGAAAATGAGAAATAAATGTGACATTACCTCCATGTTCCGTAATAAGTAAATGCAATCTTTGCTCCTAAGTCCGGGACACGTATTTTTGGCAGTCTCATTTCTGTGTTCTTAAGACTCTTGACACCTAAGTGCATAAAGCCTCCATTACCACTGAAGAAAACCCCTTTAGAATCTGGATGTCTGTCCATAAAGATGCTTTGACTAGCATTAGACATGATGTGGAGTCATTTCGTACATCCTTTGAATATTCACAAATTCGATTCTACCTGCTAGTAGCTTTTGGTACAAACCACAGCTTTATCTGGTATATAACCACAGAAGCAGTAGTTTGTGTTAATGCTAGAACAAAATCAGGATTCTTTGGACTTATTGAGAGATTTGTATCTGTATAGGGTTAATATACAGAGCTTTCTGCTTTATATGGACAATTTGGAAAACTTTCAAGAATGATTTTTGATTATTAAAATTTTGCCTTATTTTTGGCATATGACACTTTGCCGTTCTGTATCTCTCTATTTCCTCTTCTACGGCCACTTGCCTCCACATTCGTGGAGAGCAGCTACAGAGCAGCTAGAGTGAGGCTATAAAAATGAAATGCCGATGGTGGCAATGCTTAGCTAAAAACCCTTGAATAGCTTCCCATTGCGCACAAACAAAGTCCACACTCCTGAATGTGGTCTGACAGTTCCTACATGACTCAACACCCACTCGTCTTCCTGAATCACCTCCTACCACCCTCTCACTGGCTCACACACTGTAGTTCCCACTCTGACCTTCTTTTGGGTCTTGAAATGCCAAGATCATTACTATCTCAATGCCTGTGCCATTGGTGCTTACTGTACCTGGAATGTTCTCCCCCCAGGGGAAGAATAGGGTCTTTGCCAGGCAGATTCCTTTATGCTTTTCAGGTCTCAGCTCTAGTGGTGTCTCGTCAGTGAGGACTACCCTGACCCTTGGCTTCCATCAAACTGTCTAATTTTTTATTGCACTCATTGATATTTGAAATGGCACGGTGCATGTACATAGCAGATCTTCATGAATAAGTGTTAAATGAATGGCTGGAAGTCCCTAAGGTGTATCTTATTTAGGTTCATCAATATGGTTTTATGAACAACCATGTAGCAATTTCCACATTGTTTTTCTCGTTTCAGTTCCCTTTAGGGATACCTGCTGCTAAAGTCTCTTCTTGCACCATATCCACAGGGATGGGTTTCCGCAGCCCATCCCTTCTCCCCTATTTCTTCCCCACACAGGGGAAGTCAGTGGATGCTTCTAGCATGGCCATTTCTAAAGCAGCATCTAGATTTCTAGAGCTAGTTGGTGAAGCTATACAGCCATGGAGCTACTTCTATATAATTCTAAGGAAAGTGCCTTTAGCTTTTCATGGCTATTCCCAGACAATCTGTGCTCCTGTTTTTAGTGGAGCCTCCACGGAGCTGTCAAGGAGATAGCTCTTTTAGAATTATTTTTTCAGTCCTCATTCCCAAGCATTCAGATAGGCACTTAGGGTTATTGTGAGCCAGAGGAAAAATCTGGGAAACAGACCCAGTGCTGTGCGTGCAGTATCACTTTCCACAAAACTGCATCTGGTCAGTGTCTGGGCCTGACACTTGCAAGGCACCTGGCTCCTAGTGCAAATAACTTATACAGCTCTTTCCCTTCCTGGCTGCCAGCCTTGCCTAGATATAGCTAGATCCTACCGTGAACACAGCTTAAGCTCCAGCTGCTACTCCCAGTTCCATGCCAAAGTGCTATTATAATTCTGACACAGGACTGACTAACCATGCCTAAGTAGCTAGGGAAGGATTCATGGGGGAGATGATATTTCAGCTTGTTTCAAAGGGTAAGTTGGAGAATATAAGGCAGTGAGGGAAGTGAAGGCAGAAAAAAATGGCATATGCAAAGGCAAAGAACTACACAGTCAAGGACTTAAGAGAAATTTCGTGGTGTTAGAGTAGAAGAACAAGAGAGAGAATAAGAAGGGATGGGGCTGGTAAGGGAAGTTAAAATCTGATTGTGAAGGCCTTGTGGGCCCTGCCAAGGAACCAAGTTTTACCAAATAGGTGAATGTCAGTGAATAAATTTTTAAGCAAAGGATAGATATGATCAAAATTTTCTTTTATGAAAGTAACTCTGGTAGGAGCATATCTAACAAATTGGAGTGGGAGAGAGTGCTGGTGACAAGATCAGAGCAGGGTCTATTGCAAGTGTCGGGCAAAAGAAAAACACAAGCATGGACTGAGCGGGTAGCAGTGATGGTGGTGGGGAAAGAATGAGAAGGGTCTGACTTAAGGGGCATTTCAAAGGTAGAATAGACTTGATCATGGCTGATTGACTTTGAGGGATCATGGAAAACAAGTTTCAAAGGTGATTAATAACATTTTACTCTGGGAAAACCGAGGGACTTAATATGGCATCAACTGGGATCATTAATCCAAGAAGAAAAAGAACAGAGAAGAGAAGAAAACATTCACCATGCTTTAATAGTGCAGCACAGAAGAAAAGTCTTAGGTCATAGATACAGTATTTAAGGCTGGGGTTATTGTCCTAGTAGGATAGGATGACGGGCCACCCCATCGATATTGTTGATGGAATTGAGGGATAATCTGACACCTGACACATGCGGCACATTAGCAGTTTGTACTAAGGATTTTGATCTGTATTGAAAAGGTAAGTGATCCTCAAAGAGTCACTGATCCTTGTCTGACATTTACCCATGCTCACGAGCTTCCATTAGCAGTCTGTTGGCATTCTCGCACTGAGACATACAGACTCTCTGCCTTTTCAGTCTCGTTGCACAAACATTGAGTCACTGTCTGTGCTCTAGGAAGGAGAAACTCATGTTTTGTTTTTTTTCTTTTTAACATCTGCTGTGTTTAAAGCAGAGGAAGGTTAGAGTATAGAACTGGAGTCAAAAAAATTTGGTTCCTGTCCTAGTTGCTCAAGTTAGGTAGCTTTCTTCTTCCTTCCTTTCCCTATTTGTGTGTGTGTGTGTGTGTGTGTGTGTGTGTGTGTGTGTGTGTGTGTGTGTGTTTGGTAAACTTTGGTTTCCATATCTGTAAAATGGTGATGGATGGTGGTGGTAGTTGTAACATTTTGGCTAACTCATCGGAATCAAATGTAAGGATGAAGTGCGGGAGTGTTTACAGAGATTCGATGCACTGCTGCTGCGTTGTACTTAAAGCACAGTAGCTGCAAATATTATCCAGTGAAATTACCGGGTGTACTGTAGAGTGCTGCATGACGCCTGGGAAAGATGACCACATTTCCATCCCGGTCAATTCTTTGGAATAATAGAATAGTGATTGAGAGCAGAGGCCCTGGAGCACATTGTCCCAGGTGCAAGTCCCAGGTCGGCCACTCATCAGTGGAATGATCATAAACAAGTTGTTTGAACTGTTTAAACCTTACTTTCACTATCAATAAAAGACAGTAATTCTTACTTCACAAACTTGATATGATAAAGCAGATGATACAAGTATTGAGGATATTGATTTTACTCTATCACACCTGGGTGTAAGAAATGTCATATGGTATTTCTAAATGAAAACTAAATTTCACTCTGAGCAGCCATTCACCAGGATGGTGAGACAGTTATTATCATTCATGTTTGTTTTCCTCTGCCTCCAGCCACAGATAAATGTTGCCTAAGAACCTAGGTGTCCCCAAGGGTCTGGGGACCTCTCCTCGAGCCCTGTGAGGGCTGGTGCTTGTGCACACCATTGGGAAACCGAGTGCAAGCTTGCTGGGTCCAGCTATGCTTAACTTTACCCCCTGCCTCCAAGACAGAGTGCAGGACTCAGACCATTGAGCATTCCACAGCCCAGTCCATCATCTGGGACACCCAAGTACTTCTCCTGGTTAACAAAGGTCAAGCATAAACCTTACTGCTACCACCACAACTGGCTCTTACCTGCAGGCACCACCTACCAAGCTGAAGGTCAACCCACACAGCCTATTACAACATCTCCTGACACAAGTGCGCAGCACTTATAGACAAGATAAGCTTCTTATGACCTCTGCTACCAATATCAGCCATGCCACCCTGGCTACTCAGGAGCTTATTAGCCCACCTTGCTTAGTATACTACTACTACTATTGGCATTTGAGAAAGCCACCCTACTAAGGCTATTTACAATTGAGAAAAATCATACTGCGTCTTTGCCACTGAATGTGCTCAGAAGCAAATCCAAATGGCCCTACTCAACATACGTCATAGTCACATCCTCAAGAATAAAAGTTCTGCCTCAATGATAGAAAACTCAAAAATAAGAAGCAACTGTTTCCCCAGATGCAAAGAAATCAGCATAATGATACAGAAAGTATGAGAAAGAAAGGTCTGCAATTGGCAGGAGACTAATATTCAAAATTGCAAGGAACTTGAACAACTCAATAACAACAAAAAACCTATATAACCTCATTAAAAAGTGGACAAAGGACACGGATAGACATTTTTTTCCAAAAGAACACATGCAAATGGCCAAAAAGCATATGAACAAATAGTCAACATCACTAATTATCAAAGAAATGCCAATTAAAACCATGTGTTGGTTTTAACAATCAGATGTTGGCAAGGATGCAGAGAAAAGGGAACATTTATACACTGTTGGTGGGAATCAGTACAACCTCTATGGAAAAAATATGGAGATTTCTCAAAGAACTAAGAATGGAACTACCATTCAATGCAGCAATCCCACTACTGGGTATCTACCCAAAGGAAAAAAATCATTATATCAAAAAAGATACCTGCACTCATATGTTTATTGCAGGACTATTTACAATAGCAAAGGTATGGAATCAACCTAAGTGTCCACCGACAGATGATTGCATAAAGAAAATGTGGTATATATACTATTTATATGTAAAAAAATGAAATCATATCCTTTGCAGCAACATAGATAGAACTGGGGGCCATTATCTTAAGTGAAACTAGTCAGAACAGAAAGTCAAATACTGCATGTTCTCACTCATAAGTAGGAACTAAATAATGTGTACACATGAACATAGAGTGTGGAATGATGGACACTGAATACTCAGAAGGATGGGAGTGTGGGAGGGTGTTGGGTGATCAGCAATTACTTGACGGGTAAAATGTACATTATCTGGGTGATAGATACCCATACCCAGACGTTATCACTACACAATCTATGCATGTCACAAAATTACACTTGTACCCCTTAAATTTATACAAAAAATAAAAAGAATCCAGGAGTCTTATATTGTGGCTTGAAAGAAGACGAGTCTCAATTCCTCAACCCATGTTGGCTTCTACTGAGATGCTCATTGTCCAAGTCTACAAGATCCATTCAAACAGGAGAGGCTCTGCTAGTTCTGGGTCAAGCTTGGATATGGGGATCCTTACTAAAGCTAAGAGCTTAGGCTTTTAGTGTTCCTAGGTATGGCACACAGCCATTAACTCTAAGGTCTTGTATCTTCTGAGAGAGCAGATACTAGGTTGGGTGCATATAATAAAAAAAAAAAAAAAAAAAAACAGGAAAAATCAGAAAAAAAACCCCCTCCCCATCCCAGGTTTGGAGTGTCTCTCCTTTGCTCAGGTTCAGAATATTTGGTATCTGTGCCTCCTCGTTTTCCCCACTCAAACTTGGGCATTTCCCAGATTATTTCTCCTCAAAGGGTCTTTATGGACAACGTTGCTGTTTCTTTCCTGGGTGTATGGTGAAGAGCATGTTTACCCTAGTAAATGTTGTCATGTGAAATCCCTGTTTTATGCATATATTAACAGATCACATCATACTACTCGGCACAGGGTAAATGTTCAATTAATGGCAACCTTGATGGGTGTATCTGCTGTCTCTCTGAGCCACCCCCAGCCTCATCCAACTCTGCAAACCTGCTCTGAGCCCAAAAGGCTGACTCACAGGATGAGTCCTTGGATTTCTGTGCTCTCTGGCCTCTGGTTGGGTTCTGTCTATAGAGGAGACCAGAGAGGGGGAGGAGGGTCAGGCTGAGGTCTTCACTCCCCTGGCTGTCTCACTCAGCACCTGCCACACGGCCCACTCTTCACAGCTGTTTCTCTCCTTCCCTTGCCTCTCCACGGCTCACGTGTAGTGACAGCTCCCACTGTTACCGGGCCCAGAGTACTGCCCCATCCCTTGTTACTTTTTTTTCCTTTGATAAATAGCTCCCACCGTCATTCTTCTTAGTGGAATCTTGCTTATATTCAAGTATTGGGTTCTTAACTGCTTTGTGGGTCATTTCCCAAAACTAGAAGAATGAGTGTTGAAGCCAATCATAATCATTTCATTCCTATGTCAGCAAGAGACATGGTCATGTGATGATATTGCAGCCAATGGAATGGAAGAAGAGACCTCCCAGGAATTCCTCTTGCCCTTAAAAAGAGACACTTAATAAAAGCTGTGCTTTTTATCTTTAAATGAGGTTGTGTAAGGATGTGATACTTGGAGCCCTTGCAGCTGTCTTGTGACTGGTACGTGAAAACAAAGAATCACAGAGAAACCTGACATCGTTGAGTTGCTGAATTAAGTCCAGAACTTCCTATTGTCAAACTTTTGTTATGTGATATAATGAATTTTCTATGATTTAAATAGCTTCAGTTGGAGTTTTATATTACTTGTGGTCAAAAATAGCCTGCCTGATTAATCCTAACCACTCTTCATACTTGTTTACTTTTGGTACAAAGAGTATTGCTGATAGAAAATAATTATTTCTAATGTTAAGTAGCTGCTATTTTTTCCCTACTTTATTCTATTTTAGAGTTAATATCATGGAATAATAAAAAAAAGTTGAATCTCTTTAAAGTGAAGACTTCTAGCTGTATAAAGTTTCCGCATTTCTGTATCATCTGAGCATGGCACACTTCTGAAATGAGTGTGATAAGAAGTGGGAAATCTACAATTTCAACATATATCAAATAGGGGTTAAGTTTTTCCTGAGAGAACGAACAACAAAATAACATCTATAAGAGTATAGAAAAAAAAAATGCTACCGTGCTTTTTCTCAGAATTTCAGTTTTACTGTGGCAATTATGAACTCTGAAAGCAAAGGCTATTTGCTTGTAGGTTAAGGACTAGACAATCTTGGAGACTCTGGCAATCTTTAGTAGCAGTCATTTGACCAATTACAAATTTACCATTTGCCAAATGCTTAGAATAGTGCTTGCCTATTGTCAGCATGGTGTGATTATTTCCTTAATATATGTGCTACAAGAAAAGAGAGGGAGAGCCGGAAGTGATAAGTTTTCAATTTCAGGTACAGGTCAAAGTTGAAAGAGCTATACAATTGGGTTTTCCAGGAAGGCGTTTATTTCTAATATGGATTGATTCACTCAGATGTATCTCTGATGCAAGTATCACGAAATGTAAAGACCATAAGTCATATGACTCATCTCTTCCTTTTTTTTTTTTTACCAGAAACTCTATTAGTTGCCCAGAAATAATTACAATTTTGTAAATCTCCTACTTTCCCCAGAACTCTTTATGATTTCCTTCTTTCCAGTGCTTCTGGAATACAGAAAGAGAAAATAAGGGATGGGATGGGAAAATGCTACTGTCAATTCTGCTTCCCTCCTTCTTACCCACTATTTTCAATTTTATGTGCCAACTCAGGTCATAGTCCGTCCACAAACCTAGGCTGTGGTGGGGAGTAGGGGAGACAGGAAGCTGGCTCTAAGAAATCACTACCCTATCGTCTATGCCCCTGATGCAAAGTACTTATTGATACCGTAAAAACAAAGTACTACACGTATTATCCAATTTTTCTGTGTAAATCCAAAAAAGGCATTATTATTGACTGGGTTCTATATCACATCAGGGCAAGCTATCCACAAACAGGCTAAAGATAATAAGCTCTTTGGGGCATCAGTATACCATCCAGCAATCTCACTTCTCCCTAGAGCTGTGGAAGAATTCATTTACCTCACATAGGTGAACCTTTCTCTTCCCCAGAGAGCATTTTGTTCATCTTAGCTCAATACAAGATCAGATCCATTGTCAGCAGTAACAATTTGTACCGTGTTATTTTTTTTTTTTTTGCACTGGGCTCAAACTTAAAGCATCTCTGAGTGGAAAATAAATAGCAATAGCTGTATCTCAATTTTTACATAGGGGCTGGGGAGAAGAGAGGGAGAAGTTTAGACAGATTAAGACCTTCCCCTAAAGTCATAGGCCCATCCAATCAATGATACAGCAGGGAACTAAAGCCAGGCCTTAGCAAAACTAGCCTACTTATTTCCTATTTCTGTTTTCCTATTTGCTTCAGGTAAATGGTAATCCTTGCTCACTCTCTCTCATACAAAGACAGTGAAGAGTCCCTTGGCATTTGGAAAGAATTTTATTTTGCAGAATTTTGGAGCTGGCCTTGGCTGACTCTCTATTAATGTTAGAGAAAAAGTCCAAGAACATTATTTTTCTATTAAAGCAAAGGTTTTTACTTAACTCTGAACTTCAGGACACCACACAGAGCCGAAGATAGAAGTTGGAGTGACAGTGACACAGAAAAGAAATGAATTAAAATTGCCACTGACAATAAAGCGAGAAGAGGTAGTAGGCAGTAAATGCCTGTCCCTGAAAATTTTACAGCATTGCTGATGCTAGAGGGAACAGTAATTTAAGACAGTTATGGACCTAAAAAAAAAAAAAAGCAATAATGTTGAAGTCAGACCCAGTCTGTATGGGATGGTTATTATTTGGCTTAAAACTGTGCAGAATGCATTTATGACTTTGGTAAAAGAGAGATACTGACCTTGATGCAGTGCAAATTTGAAATGGGATTTAGAGGTCCTTGTTCTTAGATTGCTGCTAAAGACAGGGGACCAGCAGTAAAAGAATGTCCTGGCATTGAATAGGCACACATGTGTGCAGTTCCATTTAGCCGGCGCTGACAGTCAGCAGACACTTGCGTGTTAAGGATATGTTCTCAAAGCTTTGCCTCCAGTCTCACTGAGCGAGGTGCCCTATTCCATCTGGGAACAGTGTGCATTATGGGAGAAGTTGGTTGTAGAATAAAGAATCAGGATTTCTGGACATCACATCTGCATCCAGGTCCTGGCTCATCCTTTACTGTCTGTGTTATTCTGGGAAAGTTATATTTAATATTTCTTCTCTGATTTAAAAGTTTGCCATCTATCATAAGGGATTATAATCATATTTTGTTTATAAGGTTAGGGGATTAAATAAAAAATGAAGATACTTTGTCAATATCAAGCACTACATAAATGCTAAGAATTGCTCCCACTGGATTGGACTTACTTGAGGAAATGTAGGTTTGCCTCCTTCTAAATATATGCGGATATTTTCAATTAAGCATTTGATATCAGTTGCTATCAGAGACTTGGACAAAATTGCAAAGAAGGCAGAATTATTATAGAATATTCCTAATTTCCTTATGAACAACTTGTCTACCCATTCTTTTTTTCCTTTTTCTCTCCAGAGAGCCAATTCAGAACAGAAGGAGAGTTGAGCAGGTAGTGAGGTGAGTGAGCATTAGGTAATTGGCATTAGGCAAAGTGGGAAGAGTGTAACAGATTTCAAGAACTACCATGAGTTTTAAGGCCTGAAAACTAATTTTCACTTCACTGCAGCTCAGACAAATTTATAAATAGTTATTATATCATGTATTTATTTTACAATGTGAGCATAGTTTAATACATTCGATATTTATGTCTATTATGTGGCTAGAATCTTAGAAGATCTTAAAAGGACCTAGAGGGGATGATAAGGAAAGACCTGTTCACCATGGTGAGACCAGCATCTGGGAGCTGAATTAGCAAAGACAATGAAGAAGATATTTAGCTGGGTTCAGCTGGACCAATAATTCTTGGAGTGTGTGTGTGTGTGTGTGTGTGTGTGAGAGAGAGATGGGGGTGAACAGGCATCGCTCAGCTAGCAGGTTTGAAAGGAAGATACCAGAATCCTATTTCTTTAAATAGAAGTTGAAGGTTGAGGCTAAGTCATAGGAACAAGAAAGGAGCCTGATTGAATTGGAACACAGGATCTGGTTGAGTTAAAGCAGGACAGGTTGGCTCCAGGGCTCAGATTGAAGTCCCAGTTAGGTGGTCAGAGCCACTAGCTGTGGAGATAGAAGAGTACTGGACCTCACGTTCATGACACTCAGGCCAATTCTGAGTTGTAAAAATTCTGCACCATATTTGAACCTGCCTTTGTAAGTCCAATTGCTCCTCTTTCCTTCTAGAGGAATCTCTCTCTAAACAGGTCTAGATCAGTGGTTCTCAGCCAGAAACACTTATTAGAAGTGCTTGAGGAGCTTCTAATCCATGTTAGGGCTTCACCTCAGATCAATAAAATAAGACCACCTGGGGGTGAAGTGCCGGCATTACTATTTCTTACAAGTTCTCACAATTTTAATGTGTAGCCAAGACTGAGAACCCCTGGTGTAGACCAACATTTCTGATTAAATTAGCCATTATTCATGTCAACTTGGCTTATCGTTCTAAGGTGGCATGCATATATATATATATATGTATATTTATATTTTTAAATAATTTTTTCTGATTATAAAATTAAGGCAAATGCATAATAGGAAATTTGTAAAATACAAAAATAAAAAGAGAATTAGAATAAACAATGATAACTAGTGTTCATTTTAATAACATGTACTATACTGCATTTAATTTTAATTCAGTTTAATAGAAGTAAAATAAGCAAAACCCAAAGATTTTCCAAACTACAAATAAATCCATCTTCAAAAGAAGGGATATTTATCGTTTCCTGACAATGTGATAGAAAACTGAAAGACTCACAGTACAAGAGCTGAAAGTTCTATCTAAAAGCCCTTTTGAATGCATAGAGGAATGTCTGAGACATCAACAGAAATTGCCAGAAATCAAAGCTAAAAGAGAGCTGAAAGACACATGTACAGGCTAGAGTTAACACTATGGCTGCACTGGGACCAGGGTTGAGTTACCATGGCCCAACCCACCATGGAGAAAACATCCAAGGACTGTGTAAGATGAAGGCCGATAAGTGAGAACCCTAATAAAGCCAGGCATTTGAAAGCCATCTGCCTCAGTGAAAAGGTGAGCTGGGCGGAGGGGAACGGAGGTAAGTCGTCAATATTAATCTGGTCTGAAGATGGAAGAAAGTTCTCCTCTAGCAATATTGTATCTAAGACACAATTTATATAAGGCCTCAGATTTGATTGTCCTTTCACATCTCTGGAGCTCTCAGCTGTTTTCTCATGGGGACCCTTGGCTGCTGCCTCTGTTGTACCAGCCACAGCTGCCACCACCTGATCTGTACTGACTGTACTCTTTCCATAGGAGCTATAGCAGCTCTGGAGACCGAGAAGATCTGGCTTCTTTGACCACTTTTGGATTCAAATAAAGCATCATGCTGCATTGTTCGGGAAATTCAAGCTAAAAAAATTATCATAATTTGACTATTGGTTCATAACACTCTGGCAAGCCTGGTGAAAATAAACAACAAATCTTTTTTAAGAGAACTCAGATGAACCCATAACCCAAATCTTGCAAGAGTCTCATAAATAAATCACACAAAACATAATCTAACAATTCAAAAAATAAGCAACACACATACACACAGTAATAAGCCAACAGAAGCATGAATCAGAAGAAAAAAATGCAGCAGATGTATCCTTCAAGAGCTTTACATAATGGGAACATCAAATGGTGAATATGAAATAAAATTTTGGGTTCTTTCCAGAAGCAGAATCTAAGGGAGCAATATTCAAATACAAGAGCTTATATAGTAGATGATCCCAGAATATACCCATAAAGGACGGGGAAATCAGATAGAAAAGAGAAGGAAGTCAGTAGATGACGTGCTACCAAACCAGTCTGTATAGTAGAAAACTGGAACTCAGTACCACTTGGAACTCTGCTAGAAGGTGTAGAACATGCTTCAGAGTTATACCAACTAAGAGACAAGGGAGCTGGGGGTGTTTACCCATCAACATCCCACCCATCATTGGATAAAGGATGCTTCTGGAAACATTAACTCATCCACCCTTCAAATTTTCATGGGCTGAGTGTGCTCTTGAGGTCAAGCAAAAAGTAATCAAGAAGAGAATTGCAGGACCTAGTTAACAGACTTTGCACATAGAGGGTTAGAAGTGGGAACGTGAGGATCTGACTGCTAAGAATGCTTAAAGAAATAAAGGCTATAATAAGAATAATTTAAAAGTATAGCATAGTAGTATTTAAAAAATGACCAGGAAAATTTTTAAATAAACTAAGTAAAATTTTGAAGGAAAGTAATTCCAGAAATCAGAATCTGAACGGATGAGTTAAATAATAGAGTGGAGATAGTGAAGAGAGAGAATTAGTGAAATCAAATAAAGATTTTAAAAGTTATACAAAATATAATGCAGAGGGACAAAAATGCTTTTGAGTCATAAAACATGAAATGTCCTATTTCAAATCAAAAGTTTAGTCTATTATGTCTCCAACAAGAAGCAGTAAAAGTATATATCTAAACTATCAACACAGTTTTGCCGTCTTAATAGTAGCTTGTTTACGCCAGCAGCAAAGAAGCCAGGAGAGCAAGTGGTGATAACATCATGAAAGGCGTTTTTCACAGCTTGTTGATAATTGAATATTTTTCCTTGCATGAACTGGTTGAAAGCCTGGAAGTAGTGGTAGTCAGTGGGTGCAAGGTCTGGTGAATACTGTGGATGACAGAGAGTTTCCAAGGCCAGCTTTTGTAGTTTGAGCAGTGTTGTTTCTGCGACATGTGGTCAAGTGTTGTCTTGCAAAAGGATTGGCCTGTCTCTGTTGAGCAATTTTGGCTGCTTAATTGCAAGCATCTCATCATTTCATACAGTTGGCTGCAGTAGACATCTGCTGTAACCAATTGACCAGGTTTCATGAAGCTGTAGTGGATAATACCAGTGCTGGACAACCAAACAGACACCATTAGCTTTGTTTTTGATGACTATTCAGTTTTGGACTGTTTCTACACTTCATCTTTATCCAACCATTGTGATATGAACCCAAATAATTAGCATTGCATGTTAATTTTTACTAATGTAATATTTTTATATTATTATGATTTTTTTCCTAAACTGGTTGCTTTCATATTATATATACACATCATTGGTGGATCATATTTATTCTTCCCTTGAGTGGAATACTATTGTTCAAAAGAATCAATAACATTTCATAGTTCAAGCCAAGTAATTTTAAAGGAGATTTTAAGTAGGCAGAATTCTTCAAACTGCAGGTATTATATTCTTCCTCTAAAGTACATTGAAAAACGAGTTGGAAATATACATTGAACTAATGAGGGGAAAGGACTGTTGCATTTAATTTTAACTTTCAAATAAATAACAAAATTTGTACTTTTAAAGAGTCAAATTTAAAAAATAAAATTTATTGACTAAATCATATAAATGATGAATCACAATATACTTATAAAGTCTGCATTGCTATAGTATACTCTTTAAGCAGAGTATTATAGAATATTTATAGCAATGTACATCCTAGCTAATCCTGTTTGGTCTGATACATCACTTATAAATAAAATTTTAAATGGGCATATAATCCTTTTTATATCATATTTTTGCCAAAGAAAACGTGATTGTATATTTTACATGATTTTTAATTAAAAACTTGACTATAACATGTTTTAAACATAAAACCTATTTTGCATATTTGGGAATTTGAATGTTTGACGTATAAAGTTATTGAGTTTTAAAATAATCTCCAATAACAATGTCATGAGAGAATGTACCAGAAGATATTGTAAAATGGCATCTTTTGACCAAAATTTGTTGAATACTTAGTTTTTGGGAATTAAATGAAAAGAAACACTTTAATTTTCTCCAATATACAATTAACTTTAAAGTAGAAATGTAAATTTACTTCTCAATAACTTTTGTCCAACCCAAGTACTTTTTAAGTCTTTTAAAAAATGTTTTATTTTTAATTAAAGAACAGTGGTACATATGTACGGGTTACAATGTCATGTTTTGATACATGTATACATTGTGAAGTGGTTACCACAATCAAGATAATTAACATATCTGTCACTTCACGTGGTTATCTTTTTATGTGTGTAGTGAGAACATTTAAGACCTAATCTCAATATTTTCAAGTATATGATACATTATTAACTATAATCACCCTACTGAGCAACAAAACACGAGAACTTATTCCTTCTATTTAACTGTAACTGTTGACCAATCTCTGCATTTCCCCCCTTCTCCCTACCCTCCGCAGCCTCTGATAGTCACTAGTCTATGGTCTACTTCTATGAGATCAACTTTTTTTCTTAGATTCCACATATGAGTGAGATCGTGCAGTATTTGTCTTTCTGTGTCTGGCTTATTTCACTTAGCATAATGCCCTCCAGGTTCATCCATGTTGTCACTAATGACAGGATTTCCTTATTTTTTTTTATGGCTGAACAGTATTTTATTGTCTATATATATATTACATTTTCTTTATCTACCACCCGTATTTTAAAGAGATGAACTCTTCTATCTCAATATTGACTTGTAGCCTCATTTTTTCACTCTAGGTGGTTAAGTTTTATAAGCCCCTTGAGCAAAGCCTTCAACACATCTACACCTCTGACTTAGTGCATTTATATAAACATATACAAACACGTGCATACAACAGACTTAAATCCTTCCCATGGGAAAAAAGAATCCTACCTTATATCTTTTGCTATCTAGAGTCCTCTTTTTTCCCCTTAATCACCAAAAGTTTGTGAGAGGGAGCATAGAATTGCTAAGCCTCCTTATTTACTCCAGTGAAAACTTTCCTGCCTCGGGTCCCTGATACCTTTCCCAAACCATTTGGCAACTTGTTCCTTTAATTCTCAGTTCATTTGAAACCTTTAATGAACACTTCCTTTCTGAAACTCCCTTCTCTCTAAATTTCTATGATAGCACTTTTTCAGAGTTTACTACCGCCTATGGCTTCCTAGTCATCTTTTCATTTTGACACTGACTTGTTCTGTAAAATGTTGGAGTTCTCAGATACTATATTTTCAGCCTTCTGCTATACTCTATACACGATTCCTTTACATAACTCACATTCAAGGATTCAATCACAATTTATGAGTCAGAGACTGCAATCGAATATTCCGGCGACAGACCACCATGTTGGGACCCAGATCTACATAATGTATTTGACCATGAGGCACCTCTATGTAGTTGCTCTATAGCCATTTCAAAGCCGCCATGATCAGACTGCCCCCAGCATTTTTTTTTATTATACCTTGTATATTCTCCATAATTGATAATGTACTAAATCTTGCCTTGATTTGTACATCTTAGCAAGGCAACTACATGAACTTCCATCTTTAGTCCTCAGTTTCTTTATATGTAAAGTGAAAATAATAGTAATTTCAGTAGATTTTTATAAGGATTTAGAATCGACTATTATGTAGTCCACAATTATGAAAGCTAACTGCATAGAAGGCACAACTGAATGAAGCAAACACTAATACTGTCTTCATTTTGTAGCTGCAGAACTGAAGAGACAATGAGGTTAAGTAAATTGCTCAAAGTTACCTAGCTAATTTGTGATCAAGCAGGCTTTAAATGAAGTCCGGGTCCAAAGGCTGGGCTGTTAATTGCTGCACTAGCCTGTCTGTGAGCATAGCATAATATCATATATAAAGCACATGGCATGATCTTTAGTACTTATTAGATGTTATCAGAATCACAGGGGTGGGGAGGAGGACTTTATATGTTCTGGAAACATGCATTATAAATAGCTCCCTGGTGCATCTAATATTCAACTTGTGTTAAGAACCAGCATAGCAGACTCTCACAAGTGTTTGTTCCTTTTACCCAAAGGAAAATAATTGAATCAATTTCACCCTGTGAATACCTTCATGAATGCTATAATCATTAAGCCTAAAGTACCTTTTAGAGGGGCTCTGTTAGAAATTCTTTTCTAAAATGACAATAGTGGAGCAATAATAAAGACACATATATACAAAAAAAAGCCTTTAGTGTTAATATAACCAGAAGCATTTAACACATGCATTGTGTTTCATTTGTATTGCATGATTTTATCCTTAGGAGAAAGAGCCCTAAAATGTTAGGGTTGTGTGTAACCCAGAAAAATCACTTTCTTAAGATCATCATGCTTCTGGGTAAGATATTCCATCTGGACTAAAAATGATTCACTTTACCTTTCTTCATCTACCAAAGAATATACTTTCTCTCCTAGCCATCAACAGTTCCTCCATTGTTTCTCATATGATTAGAGTAGGATATCTCGTCTTCAGTGCCTATGTCCAGAAAAACAAAATAGACACAAAAGACACAAAAAGACACAAAAGAGAAAAAGTAATAAAATCTGTTCTCTTTTTTGTGAGTTCTATCAGTGACATATGCATGCATGTGTGTATGTGTACACATATAATATACACACCTCCAGCACAGAATTTATTATTGGGATATTGCTATTTTTGTTGTTATTTGTAAGTACTAGGACATAATGCTTTCTAACACAAGCAGAACAGGAATTCATTGGAATGATTTGGGGTGGTTCACTGAAATAAAGAAATGAATGTATAAATGTAGAATCCAAATAAAACAGAAACTGGGGAAGCTATGTAGTCTATAGCTCATTGGAGGGCCACAGGCATGAATCACTTCAACTTTTCATTCCAACTTGGTATCATTTGATTTGATTTCAGTGTCCTGAGAATCTCATTTACTTAACCTAGTTCCCATGCCCAGCAATTAGGCAGAGCACCTGTTGGTATTTCCACTAAGGTTGCACACAGTGGAGTAGAGGTGAATCTTCTAAAACTGAAGATGCTGCTAACAAGAAACAAAGGGAATGGATGAGGGACTCCCCCAAACCATAAATGACTCCTCTTATTCCTAATGCTAGTTAAATATATCACGAATAGTGCTGATGTATAAAATGCAAAAATATATTATATTGATTTTATTCACCTTATTAAGGTTCTTAAGCCCTCACTGAATATTTCCAAATAGCTTTTTAAAAAGGATTCTCTTTAGACATTCTTGACAAATGAAAGTTCTACAAATTTGTGAGTAGCAACATGTTTTGATTTATAAACATATTGTGAAGTAATTACCACAATCAAGCTAATGAACATATTCATCACTTCACATAGTTATCTTTTGGGTGTGTGTGGTGAGAACATTTAAGATCTAATTTCTTAGCATTTTTAAGTATACAATACTTTATTATTTTATATATAAATATAGAATATATATTTATATTATGTACTAATATTATTATTATATGTTTTGTAAATATTTTATCCCAGTGCATAGGTGGTCTTTTCACTGTTGTTTTTTTTTTTGGCTATACAGAAACTTTTTAGATTGATGCAAACTCATTTGTTTAGTTTTGCTTTTATTTACTGTGGTTTTTGGATCCAAGAATTCACTGCCCAGACCAATGTCATGGAGATCCCCCCTATATTTTCTTCTAGTAGTTTGACGGTTTCAAGTCTTATGTTTAACTTTTTAGTCTATTTTAAGTTGATCTGTGTATATAATGTGAAATAGAGGTCTAATTTCATTCTTCTGCAAATGTATATACAGTTTTCTCAACATGATTTATTGAAGAGATTGTCCTTTTCCCATTATGTGTTCTTAACACCTTTGTCCATAAATTCAGGGGTTTGTTTCTCAGCTCTCAAGCCTGTTTCTTTGGTTGATGTGTCTGTTTTTGTGTCAATACAATTCTGTTTTGATTACTATAATTTTGTAGTATATTTTGAAATCAGGTAGTGTGATGCTTCCAGCTTTGCTCTTTTTACTTGTGATTGGTTTCTCTGTTCAAGGTATTTTGTGGTTTCATACAAATTTCTGATTGATTTTTCTATTTCTTTGAAAAACGCCATTGGAATTTTAGGCATTGCACCGAGCCTGTAGATCACTGTAGGTAATATGGATATTTAAATAATATTAATTTTTTCAATCCATAAACACAGGGTATCTTTCAATTTGTTTGTGTCTTCTTCAGTTTCTTTCATTAGTGTTTTAGAGTTTTCAATGTACAGATCTTCCATTTCTTTGGTTATGTTATTCATATGTACTTTATCTTTTTTGATACTATTATAAATGGAACTGTTTTCTTTACCAGGTAGTTTGTTGTTACTGTATAGAAATACCACTGATTTTTTATGTTGATTTTGCATCTTCACTAAATTTGTTTTTATCTCTAACAGTTTTTGGTGGAGGCTTTAGTGTTTATACACACACACACACACACACACACACATATATATAACATGTCAAAAAAGATACAATATCACTTCACTTCTTTCTTTCTTATTCAAATGCTTTTTATTTTATTTTCTTGCTTAATTGATCTGGTTCAAACTTTCAGTACTATGTTGAATAGAAGCAGCAAGAGCAGGCATTTCTTGCTGTCTTTTTCACATTCATAGAGGAAAACTTTTTAGCTTTTCATTATTGTATATGATGTTAGCTATGGTTTGTCATATATAGGCTTTATTGTGTTAAGATACATTTCTTCTATAGCTAATTTGTTGAGAATTTTTTTCAATCATGAAGGAGGTTGAATTTTATCAAATGTTTTTTCTGCACTTAT
>CAUYMX010061558.1:0-11529 GCA_963573855.1 Lepilemur septentrionalis | reverse complement strand
ATGTTGAATTTTGGTGGGGATTGCATTGAATCTAGAAATCACATTGGGAAGTATGGACATTTTAACAGTGTTGATTCTACCAATCCGTAAGCATGAGATGTTTTTCCAATTGTTTGTGTCATCTATAATTCCTTTCAGCAGTATTTTGTAGTTCTCCTTGTAGAGATCTTTTACCTCCATGATTAAGTATATTCTTAGGTATTTTATTTTCTTTGTAGCTATTGTAAATGATATTGAGTCCTTGATTTGACTCTCAGCTTGACTGTTATTAATATATAGAAATGCTAGTGATTTGTGTACATTGATTTTGTAACCTGAGACTTTGCTGAATTTATTTGTCAATTCTAGGAGTCTATTGGTGGAATGCTTAGAGTTTTCTAGATATAAGAGCATATCATCAGCAAAAAGGTATATTCTGAACTCCTCTTTCCCTATTTGGATGCCCATTGTTTCTTTCTCTTGCCTGATTGATCTTCCATTACTATGTTAAATAGAAGTGGTGACAGTGGACATCCTCATCTTGTTCCAGTTCTTAGGGGAAATGCCTTCAACTTTTCCCCATTCAGTATTGTGTTGCCTGTGGGTTTGGCATATATGGCTTCTATAATTTTTAAGTATGTCCCTTCTATGCCTAGTTTGTTGAGGGTTTTTATCATGGAAGGGTACTAGATTTTATCGAATGCTTTTTCTGCATCTATGAGATGATTATATGGTATTTGTTCTTGCTTCTGTTTATGTGATGAATCATGTTTATTGATTTGTATATATCAAACTATTCTTGCAATCCTGGAATGAAACCCACTTGATCAAGGTGAATTATCTTTTTGATACGCTGTTGGATATGGTTTGCTAATATTTTTTGAGGATTTTTGTATCCATGTTCATAAGGAATGTTGGTCTATAGTTTTCTCTTTTTTTCTTGTGTTCTTTCGTGACTTTGGTATCAAGGTGATATTGGCTTAATACAATGAGTAACGGAGGATTCCCTCCTTCTCCATATTATGGAATAATTTTTATAGCATAGGTACCAGTTCCTCTTTGTAGGTTTGTTAGAATTTGGTTGTGAATTTGTCTGGTCCTTGTAAGCATCATATGCGCATGCTGCTTCTAGTCTGCCATTTTCCTTAAACCCCTTCAAGTAGCTCAAATTAGATATTCTTGATGGTAAATAGTTTGCCTCTTCCTCCCTTTCCAAAGGGTCTTGAGTTTGGAAGATGATGAAAACACTTGGATCATTTGTATCTCAAGCTCCCTAGTTAGACTTTTCCTGCCCATTGTTTTCAGAGATGAAATTCTACAATGTTTATAATTTCTGGGTGACAGATGCGTTACTTCACACATTTTTAAAACTTTTAAAACTTTATGTTAGAAACAAAAAACACATTTTGGGGAAAAGCTAATAAACAAAACAAACAAATCAATGATTATTGTTTCAACATATACAGTAGCTCAGATCACTGTCAGGAATTATATGAGGATAAAGGCATTATAAAGACACATATATTTACTTGTGTGTTCTTGAAACTACCTTGCCTTTTTGATACTGTTTGAGCTAAAATGCATTTATAATATCCAAGTATAAGCTAATAAAATTTTGGAATTTTATACAATCATGACTAATTCTTCTCGAAAGGAGATGCTTTTATTTTAAATAGCAGAGTATTTTCATCAATGTTAAACAAATATAATTTGGAAGCCTCAGATGAAGAAGGCATTAGTCAGTAATATCTTAGTATCGTAGCCTCCGAAGAGTTAGTTTATAAAGTATAGCTTTATTCATGGAAACAAAAGTTTCTACTTCATTTCCTTTTCTTTCCATGTTGCTGAGGAAAATACATAAACATCCCGGAAAAAAAATGGCAACAGTTAGCTTCCTCACCGAAGGCCCAAACTTACTGTTTTTGCTTTCTCTTTGAATTTGTACTTTTCAACCTCAGTTTTAATTTGCTAGAACAGCAAAGGAACTAAATTCTTTATTTTGACCGAGTCTTCTTTATGTGCCTAAATAACAGTGAGCTAGCAATAACTTCTTACCTTTCTGACAACTCCCATTGTCAAGTGTAGACTAGTTAGAAGTTGCTACAATGTGAAAATAAAACTCTGGTTTCCCACAGGCAGTCCTCTGAAATGCTGTCTATCATTTATAATTTCTCTGATGTTATTTGGTGGTTATGATTTATCACCTTGCCACTGCATTAGTCAGCTGTGAAATCTCCATGACTCAATGGCACATAACAAAAGCAATCAGGAAAGTGACATTTGAATGAAGGGTTGGTGGATGGGGTTTGAACAAGATTTCATTAACTTAAAGAACTAAGGCAGGGTGACTCCCCCAACTTTTTGAAATCTTACAAAGTCAGCATTTCAGCTCTTTCTCTTCATTAGTTAATACCTCTAAACTTGGGAAATAATTACCATCAATTGTAGACAAACAACAAATGTGTATTTATGGAGGGCTGACAGTATACATTTATTCTCATTTTGCATTTACCCTTATATTTTTCTATTGTGTTCAGACTAGCCTTTTTCTAGTCTTGCAAATCAATTTCCTATTGCTTTTAAATTTCCTTGCTACTCACCTACTTTTTTTCTGGTGGTAAGTTGGTAGCAAAGTGAATTTATTCTTTCAATACATATTTATTGAGCCTGGATTCTGTGTCAGTCATTTGAAAGACAATGGATGGAAGCAATGAGCAAAGCAGACCTGACCCTGCCTCTCAAGGAGATTTTAGTCTGGTAAAATGAGTCCCATTTACTTTTCTAGACTAAGTGTCATTAACAGGGATTGCTAAATGCCTGTTTTCAAGTCTTAAAGAATCTTTCATATACAACCAATTTGATCATGCCATACTTGAATATTTATTTCAAGCTACAGCTATCTTCTTACCTTCTTATGGAAATGTGGGGCAAAGGTTGGCCTGTTGACAGGAATATCACTGGCCATTTAGGCACCTGCCCCTTTTAGCTCCATAGACTCTCTAGATTGACAGTTTATTATATATTACATGCTGTTTCCTTGTCTTGCAAATATAGGTGAAGTTCTTATGAAGTTTCACCACTGGAGCTCAGTTCATTGGTTGCAAGCGTCATCTAAGAGCGTTAGCAAGAAATTGTGAATGCTTGTCATTGCATCTGAGAGAGATTGGGAAAGAAAAGATAGAGTTTTCAGGTAAACATAGTTGTCAATAACAGAAACATGATTTAAGTACAAATTTTAAAAGGAGCTGAACACTCTGAATAAGAACTGTGCATGATTCACTTTGATATTATCAGTTCCTTGGATAGTGTCTGAAAGAGAATGGTAACAGTACTACTATCTACCCTTTGTTGAAAGTATACTAGGAGTCAGGCATTGTGCTAAATATTGAGTGAGAAGTTCCAATGTGAAGAGTCTCTATTGCACAGGAGGAGGAGAGAAGCATAATTAGCTGATAAAGCCTAGAGAGGTTAATATAATAATTTTGGAAGAAATTATGCCAGCCTCCCAGTCCCCAGGAGGAAAAGATGACAAACACGAACAGAATAGAGATATTACTTTGGCATGGTTTGAATTCTTTCAACTGTGAGAGTAAGTACATCCACGAACACAACAGAATTTGATTAAAAAGGACTAGAAACTCTTCTCATAGCTAAGCTAAGCACACCCATTTTTGGTTGGCCTGAGAATAGGATACTATCTCAGGGTAATAACATTATAATGAAGAAAACATAGGCAGATGACATAAACAGTAATTTGGGGTAGATAATGTGTTTCTCTACCTTTAGGAAAGGTTTCAAAAAGACTTTGGAAGACAGTATAAGAATGAGGTCATGAAAGAAATATAGCTTATTTGCACAAGTATTAACTAGAGCCTAAACACAAAAGGAATACCCCTGATACTGATCAATTGCTGTTTCTCCCACTGGCCTGGTTGAAGTAAGTAATGGATATTAAATCATTGGAAATATTTTTCCAAGTTGCCTCACCCAGTCTACTTTTTGATTGGGGCTTAGGAGAAAATATTAAGAAACAGAAACTCAAGGCTGGGAAAAGTTTGACTTGCTTGCTTTCTTTTTATGTTGGGACAATGTTTTAAGCAATGGAAGTCTCTTGGCCCATTCTTCCTGGTATCACATCACAGGGCTGTGCTCACCCATCTGAGGTACACTGGCTAAAGAACCAACACTAAGGATTTTGTTTAGTCCTCAAATCAATCCTACAATATACAGACTATTATGATGCCCATTTTATTGATGGGTAAAGTTTAGAGAAGTTAGGCAAATTGTTCAGGGTTACAGTGATTGTATGAGTAGAATCAACTTCATATATGTGAGACCCTATTTTAAAGTGAACCATGAACAAATAGCCAGAAATAAACAAACGTCTTCAGAGACTATGCCTGGTTTCTAAAGGAGTCAAATTAATTTTTATCATATGTAAGGAACGTGTAGGAAAGAAGATTGAAGTAGGTTATCGGATGGCTTTGGTTAGATAGAAGTTTTGGCATTAAAGAAAAAGTGATTGAAAAATGAGATGGGAATTCAAGGGAGAAATTCTTGGCCACATTGGAGAAACAGACATGGCAGGGCAAATGGGAATCTGTGGGTGGCTGCTGTTGTTGTTGTTTTGCTTCAGTTCCAGGCAACTGGCTGGAGAATACAAAGTGATCGTCCTCGTAAAACCTTAAGTGTCAACTGTGATCTCATCCAACACCTTCCCCGTTAACAATGTGTGGCTAATGTAAATGGAAATGAGACTGAAGGATTGGTTTCACAAATCCAGCTCCAGATAAATTAATCTCTCTTCCTGTCCACAGTGCGTTGTCCTCAAGTCCAGGGGTCCTTGAACCGAACACACAAGCGGAGTTTCCCACCCTCAAAATCTGCTCTGTGTGCTGTGCACAGATGCTCACAGCATTCTTCCCCTGCGCCCATGTGGAGAATCCTCCTGGCATTTAAGATCATCATCTCCCTCAAGCCTTCCTGTCAAAAAGAGAACAGTTCTAAGTGAAATGCTGTAGGTCAGTGAGTTGGTAAACCAGCGACGGAAACAGTGTGTTACAGCCCATCAGACCTCTGAGAATATCCCACTTTGAAGATGTAAGAATGAGAGAGCCATTAGAATTAGGTCCCAGAGAAGCATCTGGTATGTGGGCAAGTTCAGATGACCTTTTCAAATGACAAGAATTTTTCACTTCTGATTCTGACCTCAGAAACAGCTTTCAAACTGAGTTTCAGTAGAGAAGTTACAGATTACAGGCATACAATCTAATGCAGCTGACAGTTATTGAGTACTTATGTGCCTGGCACTGAGCTAAGTGTATGTTACAAGATATCATTTAGTCTCTTAGAATCACCTTAACAGATTGCAACTATTTTTATCTCATTTTACAGATAAGAAAAGAGGCTCAGATACGTGAAATGCCCTATCCAAGATTATAGAACTAGTCTTATAGCCAGATTCAATTGCAGATCCTTGTGGCTCCAAAGCCTTTGTTCTTCAAACGCTAGCCCACGCTGCTTCGAAATGAAGGTCAGAGACTAACACAGAGGAAATGTTTCTAAAGGAAGCAACCCTTCTGAGTACCTAATATGTGCTGGGTGCTTTACAAAAAATTTCATAGTAGTAAAGGTATTTTATGTGTCCCTAATGCCAAGCTAGGACATGGTTTATGGTGGGACTCCATTCCTGGGAGAGTTGGATGAACTTCTCTCAAGTAAATTAGAGGTCTGGGAGGCAGGATCTGATTCTGATTGTTTAGTAGAACTAAATTTATCCAGAGACAAAGCATTAATCAGGAAAGTGGAGTGGGAACTGCTCTGTACAAGAAATGACAGCTGCTGCTTAGAGGAAGAAAACTGAGGGATTATGTGTAATCTCCAGTGGGTCTTCAAGTTAACTACTTGGGCTAAAAGGACACATGGAACAGATTTGATAGAGAAAAGCATCTTAGCTTTCGGAAACCACTAAACAACAGTGGGCGGTCAGGATGTGGATTGGTAGGCTTGCTTGTAGTATCAATACATTGAAGTATTTGTATAATAGTAGATCGTTATTTTATTTTTTTGCCTTTTATAAAAGAGCTACAATTGACCTTTGAGAAGTCTGATGTCAGGAAAACGGGTATAAACTGATGGTTGGCCTTATCAAGCTTAAATATTTGAAAAGGTATAATTCATGCAAATGTTTAGGCTTTTGTTTCATTGTGCAAGGGCAAAACCTGCCGAGGCTGGTATTTACTTTTCTAATTAGAAAAGCTTGAGTGATGTGAACAATTAAGATAATACAATACCTTTACAAGATAATTAATCTTTTCTTTGTGATACATCCCAAGCTGATAATGTTATTTACCTCCTAGTTAAGGGTATGTTAGAATGTAATTGGAGCCATTTGCTTTGACTATCAGAGGAGAAAAGATCATGCAATTTGCATCTCATATGTCTAGAAATTAAAACTGAAGGACTGACCACTTGACACCACAGAAATTCCTGAAATGAAGCCTGCTGAGCTCAATTTGTTGTGGCGGCTAAATGATTCCTCTCTCTAATTTGAATGCGTGATGAAACTCCTGTTAGAACATTGCACCATAATAATTGACAACATAATGAAACTGCCAAAGACGAAATGCAAATGCCTCTTTACTGACCCTTCAGAACTGCACTCTAAACTTAGAATGAAGCAAATGCCTTTGCCAGACAAGTAACATTCCCCTTTATTCTGCCTTCCCTCCATCCATCAGGGACTACTGAGACACTTATCCCTTTGGGACACTTATCCCTTTAGAATTAAACAGTTCAGAGTTAGCAGCAACAGTAGGTTGTAGATTTTGGGATAGCCTAACACATATATAGACTTAACTACAAACAATATTTGAACACTATTCCTATCTTCTATTATCATCATTTTATTAAAAAAGGCATTTTTAGCTTAAATATTTTAGAAAAATATTTTCCTAGTGTAATAGTTTTATAAAATAATTTTGCTTCATTTAAAGAAAATTATGATCTTTTTAGTTTTCCGGGGTTTTCCTCTGATTAGGCATCAACACTGGTTTTTAGAAATCACTAATTTATGTAGACTAGCTCTACTTTTTGTTGTTTTTAATTAACCTCTCAACTCATTATAATTTGTCTTCTAATCTTTTTAGGATGTAAAACTAGTAATATTTTAAGTTGCTGTTCAAAGGTCACTTGCTTCCTTCATTTGACTGGAGCTCTCATTAACATTTGGCACTGGTGATCACTTTTTCCATCTTGGGAAAAACTCTCTTCCTGTAATTTCAACTATCCCATACACTCTTAGCTTTTCCTCTCTGGAGTCATTCCTTCTTATCCTCTTTTATAGTTTTCTCTTTATTGTTGAAAGGTTGGTGTTTTTCAGGGTTCTGTCTTAATGCCCCTTCCTTTCTTACTCCACACACTCATCCTGGGTAATCCTTTTTATTACCATAGCTTTAACTAGTCACACATTTTGATCCAAGCCAGATCTCGCTTCTTAGTATCAAATCAATATCTCCAACCATTAGACATTTCCACTTTCCATTAGAATACCACAAAAGCACTTCCAACAAGTCCCAAACTGAGTTCGTTATTTCTCCCTAGGCTTCTGTGATTCCTCACTCCAAAAGTAGACTTACTATTCCTCTGTTGTTCAAGCCACACACCTGGGTGTCATCTCGACTCAATCACAAAAGCTCGTTATTTCTGCTTTCCAATTCAGACCGATATTACCTTGCACTTGAAGTCCCATAGCTTGCTCAGTGTCATGCCGACCGTCTTCACCAAACTCCATCTTCACTTACTCCCTTTACTACAACCAGAGCATGTTTCCAAAACACGCATCTGATTATGTCACTTGCTGATGACGTTCCGATGACTCCTTCGTTATTTTCTGGATAAGATCCTGACTCCATGACCTGACTTCTAAAACCCTGTACCACTCATGCGCTGCTCCCTGCCTATAGCTCTGGCTGATTATTTAACTATGCCACCAATTTCTTTTACCCCTTTCCCACCTCCATTCAACATTAGCGAAAAATCTTTCTTATTTCATATACATTTACGATTATAATCAATGAAACAAAATTTTACTACTTCTTAAATATTTTGGAGACCAATAATGTGTATTATATAAAATTAATGAAGCAATTACATACATTGGTTAAGAGCATGGGTTTTGGAATCACAGGCCTGGATTCTAATCTTAACTTTTCTGAACAGCATCTCTTCTGATCTCAATCAAACTAGTAAACTACTTCAAGCCTCAGTTTCCTCATTTGTAAAATGGGGATAATATTGTTACCTGTTAAAGCTGTTATTTGTTATTATCTCACGTAAATGAGATAATGCTGATTAAGTGTTTAATACAATCTGTCCCATGGTGTTTTGCCATTTGCGTTATTATGTATAAAGTGTTTAAACTACTTACCCTAATATTTAATACTTTCCATAATCCTTCATAGTCACTGAATCTAATCTCTCCTCACAAACTAGAGTAAGCCTTATCTGTTATTTTCTACCCTGTCCAATCTCTGCTTTCAAATAGGCAATATGAATTACCTCCTGTTGGGATGTTCTCCCATCTAGAATGCATTCTTCCCTCTCTCCTACTTGTGGATTGAAATTCCACTTGTCTTCTCATTCAGGTTAGTTAGTTTAGGGTCCTTCTTCTCCAGGAAGCCTTCTCAGGTGTCCATTATTCCTTTGGATTTTTTTCTTTCTCTGAGCTCCTCTGATAATTGGCGCTGTAATACATACATTGTCTTGGACAGTTCTTAAACTACTTCATGTACATAAAGCACTAAGCCCCTTCACTTCTCTCTCAGCAGTACCGTGTGCTTGGGCATGGCTGAGCACACCTTTGAACTGCATTTCACAGTGGCCTGCACAATTTATTATACTTTTCCTACTCCCCTGCCTTTAGCAGGTATTTTTCAAGTACTATTGCTCAGTCTTTATTTTAATTGTTACTTGTTGATGACATTGTAATTTCTTCATTTTTTAAAAAAGCACAAAAAGAGCAATTGACACCTTTCAGTGTGTTGATTTTCTTTGACTTAAAATTGAAAATCCAGGTTCTGCAGTTTATCCCAAAGCAAAAATTGCACACTCCTTCCTAAACCTTACCCTCTTTGGATATTTTCGAGATTGTGATTACTTTCTAACATTCAAATTTTTTTTTACTCTGCCTACATCAATTTTACAGGTGTCACTCTTCCTCAGGAAAGGTAGCTTTTCATTAGCATACAAGGATGACAAATGCAAGTCTAGAGTAGGGCACAATATCATCTTATTAAACACATTCAATGTTCAGCATCTCTCTGCTGCACCCCTTGCTGTGGTGGATGGATACTTTTACCAAGGAAAAACTTAAGGGAAGGCTATAGAGGTCACAAAATCTGAGAGAAAATTTTTCCTGCACTATTTTCTCTTAAAATTCTAGCTTTAGACAGTAAATCACATCTCCACAGTAGAATGTAGGACTCCCGTCAGGTTCTCTTTCTAAACGAGTCAGGCATTATAAATTTCTTATTTCTCTCTCTAAACTTCCTCGTCCTCCTTTTCACCATTAAAACTTTCTCTGCAGAAAATCGGCTTCCAGGCAGCATTTTTCTTTGTATCAAAACCAGAAATCTAATCAGAGAGGGTCTTAAGAAATCTTGCAAATATTCACTTGAATATAGACATTTCTCTCTTGATTTCTGCCAGGGTTGTTTATGGTTGGTTTCAAATAAAGATTGGAGACTTATAATACTGTGGAATAAAAGCATTTTTCATTTTCTGCCTCCTTTTATGTGGAAAGAATTGATGTCTTTGAAAATAAAGAAAGGAGATGGGCCTTTTTGGTGTGGGTTTTATATTATACAGCTCTAGATTTTGCACTATGTTCAAATTGACAAGGAGTTGTTTCGAAAGTCAGCTTCCATGAAATACCTTGGAGAAGTGTATGTGTATATGTCAAGGGGGCTTGGCATGGGGGCAGGGAAGAAATAGGGTTCGACTTTCCACCCAGCAATAGGCAGAGAAACTGAAGTTTGTTTCGCTTTACTCTTTTGTGTATAGTGACTCCCTCACAAGATTGTCAAAGAGAAGAATTCTGTAAGCAAACAGTTTGAAAAGCTCGAAATAGGAGAAATAATTTCAATTGATCAAAACAGCATGGGAGATGTTGTATGTGACCGAGCATTCTTTTGATATAGTTTTCCTAAAAGGAACTTGCATTTTGAATTTTCCAGACCGAGCTGCTTAAAATCCGGTCTGAGTCTCTTATTCCTGTGGGCATTTCCTCTGTAGTTGCTTTAGCGATTACTCTGTCACTTCATCTTTAATTTCTGTCTTTTAATGAGGACATGCAAGTATGCCTATAGAATTTTCATATTAATGTCAGAGTGATTTAAGAAGGGACCGTAAATGGAAAAGAGAGGGGAAAAGAAATCACTCTTCCCTACTCAGCCTTTTATTTAATCGTGTGACTGGTGACAAAGCTGAGAGCCATTTGATAGGGAGATTCAGCTTCTCCTTCAGGCGTTTCTTCGGGATCCTTTGGGACAGAACCAAGCACAGCCATCTATAAATCAGCTTGTCCGTTTCTGGGCTGCCCAGCATAATTGGAAGCACTGACTCTAGGCCATTTCACCCTTGGGTAGGAATGATGAAGTCAGGGCTTCTGATAATTGCATCTGATTATTGCTTCCAGTTTGAAGATAGGGCATGTAGCAGAATGAATGAGCTTCTCCATCCCATGTGGGATCATTTGGACACAGTAATCTTGGAGGAAAGAATCTTTGGTCTAGTTTGGGATTCCTCTTTAATCCCTTTTAAACAAAGCAGGTAAAATGTTTGATTTGCAATGCAGGAAATCATACTTATGTATGATTATTAGAGTAATCCCACTCACAAACAGGACAATGAGTAGAAATTTACCTAAATGATGATCTTCATGCCATCAGCCTTCCCTTTTTGTCACAGGCAAGGCTTATCCAATCTTATATTGATAAATATTAGGAAGAAGATCTCAGATGAATTGTAAAGCTCAACACAGATGACTGCAATGCTCAAACAAGTGTTGTGTTCCATTTGCGTTAAACTACTCTTTAGTATTCCAAGAGAAAACATCAATGAGTTTGGGCTTCAGTTTAAATCATTTTCATGGAAGTCTGAACTATGTATGCAGTGGTGATAATTGTATCCTATCAGCAAAGAGTGAATGGTATTTAAACAATAATTGCAGACAAATTACATGTAAATCAATATATGAAAAGGCATCAGGCTGCATACCCTATTGATTTCCTGCCATATTCTTCTCTAGGTTAATGCTTTGCAAATATGATTTACAGTATGGTTTTAATGAGTCACATTCTTTTAGATATGATAAAGTTTCATGGAAGTTAAAAAGTTTTAATTCTGGTAGTAGTGAACAACTGTAAAAATGTGACCATGAGATTACCATAAAACTGTTTGTTTTAGAGAAATGATGGAAGATGCACATGTAAGAAGTTTATAAATATCCTCTGATATTTGGGAACAATTATTAATTTATTTGTTCAAAGT
>CAUYMX010061557.1:0-22714 GCA_963573855.1 Lepilemur septentrionalis | reverse complement strand
CTCACACCTGTAATCCTAGCACTCTGGGAGGCTGAGGTGGACGGATCGCTCAAGGTCAGGAGTTTGAAACCAGCCTGAGCAAGAGCGAGACCCCGTCTCTACTAAAAATAGAAAGAAATTAATTGGCCAACTAAAAATATATAGAAAAAATTAGCCAGGCATGGTGGCACTTGCCTGTAGTCCCAGCTACTCGGGAGGCTGAGGCAGAAGGATCGCTTGAGCCCAGGAGTTTGAGGTTGCTGTGAGCTAGGCTGACACCGCAGTACTCACTCTATCCCGGGCAGCAGAGCAAGACTCTGTCTCAAAGAAAATAAAAAAAAAAGATACATCAGTCTGGGCCTAAACCACTAGGCTGTGATAGGTTTAAAAAAATGATTGTACGTTTTCTGGAACAGGAGATGAGAAGGCCACACCGTGAGCAGAGACTGTCTGAGCAGCGTAAGGAGGGAGGACCAGTGTTAGCCAGTCCATGGCTGCATCACCTGAGGGCTGGAGTCACTCAGGACTCTGCTCTGAGCTAACCTAGTTTGGCAGTCAGCATGAGTTTTTGTTATTTCCATTTTTGAAAATTATATCGGTTTTCTTTTCATTGCCGTAAGAATACCGTATACAGAGAAATTTGGTGAGAGGTAACAAACCTGTACCCAAGGTGATCGGTAGAAGCCTAACTAATGGTTTGGTCAACTACCTAATTAATATCATGTTTTTATTTTGTAACAGCCCATTGGTTGACTTTCAAAATCTTTATACTGTTAAACTTAAAAAAAAAATCCATTTTCCCAATTTTCTTTCTAATCTGCATTAGCTACAAACAACTATCTGTGACTTTCAGCCAGTTATTAAAAGTATCTTTGTATCCTGTTCTCTTTCTCTTAGCAGCCCATGACCCATCGAGAATCTCCGCCTGTTCCCCAACCTGAAAACAAACCAGAAAGTAAGCCAGGCCCAGTTGGACCAGATCTCCATCCTGGACACATCCCGATTCAAGTGATCCGCAAGGAGGTGGATTCTAAACCTGTTTCCCAGAAGCCCCCACCTCCCTCTGAGAAGGTGGAAGTAAAGCTTCCCTCTGTTCCAGTTCCTTGTCCTCCTCCCAGCCCTGGCCCTTCTGCTGTCCCCTCTTCTCCTAAGAGTGTGGTTGCAGAAGAGAGGGCAGCCCCCAGCCCTGCCCCTGCAGAAGGTGTACCCCCAAAACCAGCAGAAGCTGAGGCCCCCCCAAAACACCCAGGTGTGCTGAAAGTGGAGGCCATCCTGGAGAAGGTGCAAGGGCTGGAGCAGGCTGTAGACAACTTTGAAGGCAAGAAGACTGACAAAAAGTACCTGATGATCGAAGAGTATTTGACCAAAGAGCTGTTGGCCCTGGATTCGGTGGACCCTGAAGGACGAGCCGATGTGCGTCAAGCCAGGAGAGATGGTGTCAGGAAAGTTCAGACCATCTTGGAAAAACTTGAACAGAAAGCAATTGATGTCCCAGGTCAAGTGCAGGTTTATGAACTCCAGCCCAGCAACCTTGGAACCGATCAGCCGCTGCAGGCGATCATAGAGATGGCGACAGACAAGAGGGAGAAAAGTGCTGGAAGTGGAGAAGGTCCCCCAACGGAAACCCAGCAGCCAGAAGCCAAAGCAGCAGCAACTTCAAACCCCAGCAGCACGACAGACACAGCTGGTAACCCAGCGGCACCATAGTCTCTGCCCTGTACAAATCAGACTCAGAGACTTGGAACTGATGTGTGCTTTAGGGAATTTTAAGTTGCATGTATTTCAGGGACTTTAAGTCAGTTAGTTTCTGTTATTTGTAGGTTGGTACATAGTAACTTGGGTGGAGGCAAAACACTAATAAAAGGGCTAAAAGGAAAATGATGCTTTTCTTCTATACTATTCTGTACAAATAAAGAATTTGCTTGTTGTTTCAAAAGTTAAACTCCATTGCTTATTGTTTTGGGGCCCTCTCTGTGCATGGGCACCACATGTTAGCCGTGGCTGTGAGCTGTCTTCCTATAGCTCTGGACTGAAGAAGTTTTTGGGGTGGTGAGATGGGGAGTCAATTTCCCATCACATAAATATGAAACTTATTTTTCAGAAATGTTGCCATTTAGTGGGATGATTTTCTTCATCTCATAATTAAAATACCTAACTTTAGATAGAACACAATGTGTAAGGAGCCATAGGAATTATCTGTATGTTGGATGACTTTAATGCTACATTTAAAGAAAGGAAAATAAAGTAATACTATAACTCAAAATGTTTTTTGTGGTTTCTAAACCTTTGAAAACAGTGGTAGCATTGAGATTGTCTGTTCTTGGCTTCAGTCAGAATAAATGGCAGATGAATTTACAAGCCTGCTCTGGGATTCATGATATCTCTACCAGCCTGGCTCATGGGAGTATTTGTCTTGGCCACTTTTCAGTCTCAGATTTAGCTGGAACCTGGGAAGACTCAGGGCTGTGCACTCAAGTATGGGAACATGCCTGCTGCTCCCCTTCAGACTGCCCCAGCCAACAGCCAAGGTGCCACTGAGGCAGCCTCTCTGCCCACCTGGCCTCAGGCTACCCTCAGGCCTCACCAGGAGGCGGGAATAATTGGAAAGTGCACAGGGAGGCCAGTTCCTGCTATTACCCGAGATTGACCAAAGTGTTCCCTGTAGTCCAGGTCACTGCAGGTTGGAAATGTGCTCTAGGAGTCTCGAGATCATCTTTATCTGGCGCCTCTTAGTCACCAAACCAGATCAGGACCGGGTTTGTCTTCCCAGGTTGGGTTCCTAGAAGCCTTTAGGGTTAGGGACCAGATGCACTCAGAAGACACTGAGTGGAAGAAGATCCTTGTTTCTGTGCCAGTGATTTTTTAAAGCCTGGGAAGGACCACAGCCCCAAAATGTGGAGATGTGCTGAATTTTGGTTTTCTTAACTGCTTGCCAAAGAACGGGAAAAGGAAAAGGCCTGAGACCTTGGAAGTCCCAGTGAGGGTGCTGACTTAAAAGCCCCTGAGCTGAATTTCTCATGACTGTACCGAGTTTAATATTGGTGCCTGACGACGCTGCACAAAAATACACACTGGTGTACTTGCCACTCTTAGCTTGCTGAGAAAGGCTGAAGTCATTCCGATGGGAGTCTGCCAACATCATTCCTGGGTGAACTCATTTGGGGAATACAAGCCGACATGCCACTAATTCTAGAAATGTGTACATGTAAATAGAAAAAAAAAAGCCCTACTGGACTATTTTTAAAACGAACCAAAGATAATGTAACCACTTCTTTTTGGGACCTGAGCATCTATTCTCAATGGACCTCAAACAACGTTAGAGTCCTTGAGTGGTTACTGAATTAGGTTGATAGCATTTTTATCACTAAACACCATCAATAAGTTGCTCTTTAATGTAGCTGGAATACTTTCAAGCATCTGAATTAGGCGTAGCACGGCAGCAGGACAGGAGTTGTCTGGCCTGTGTTGGTCGCTGGGCCTTGCATGGGGCAGGGCACGGGGCTGGCTGCAAGGCTCTAACTTACGTAACTCTTGGCCCCTCGGGAGTTGGGGGCCAGATACCTACTCCTGGGATCCGTCACTAGCCCTCCCTACCAGTGTGTCCAGATCCTGTCCCCGCTTGGGGCCACCTTTTTGTGAGACTTCCTCCATTTGAACCAAATTCCTCAGACTTCGCTTTCCCCAGACTGCCGGTGCCCTTCAGTCTGCCAGTGCTCTCAGCATCCTCAGTCATTTCCTCAGTGAGACTGCAAATCCCCCGAGGGTGGCAGGGCCATCCCAAGCATGCCTTACTCCCATGGTGGTGTCCAGACCTGGGCACACAGGTACCCGGAATGGCCAGGAGGCTCTTAAAAGTCTCCACGCCCTACTTAAGACATTATGATTCCAAGGCTAAATTGATGTTCCTTCAGAAATAAATGCCATCAATCAGGACATGGGAGTTTAGGGGCAGCTCTTTCACCAACTTCCTCTTGTAATTCCCAGATACGTAATTTGGGGCAAGTTGTTTCCTCTCTCTGGGCCTTTCCCCTCCCATCTGTGAAAGGTGGGCATTGACCACGGCCCTCTTGGTGGTCTGGATGATTCTGGTAAGTCTGTGCTTGTGCCTGTTGGGGTCTCTGCCTGTGGTATTTCTTCACTATGCCCGGCCAGGAAGCATAGCACGGACTCCACTGTGGGCTGTGTGTCCAGTGAGCCCCGGGTGAGTGTGGCCCGTCGGCCCACTGTCCTGTAACATTATACAAGTGTAATCGTATGCCAACGGACAGCATCCAGGGTTGAGTTATTTTGGGATGCACAGGAGCCTGTGGGAAAATGCTGGAACATGTCTTAGTCACTTGGGCAAATACCTTTCTTTCCGTGTTCCAGCATGTTTTGAACTCTCAGGCAGCACAGAAAAAGCTCAGGCAGGCACACCCCGCTTTGTAACTGCGCGTGCTCTTCCTGAGTGCCTCTCCCGGTCTCGGCCTGTGCCGCCACCTCCTCTGGGCTCTGGGAAGCGAGTAGGGGGAGAACAGGGCCGGAGAAGCCCCTGGAGGCCTGACGTGTGGGAAAAAACTCTGGTGCCTCTATCGATACGTAATTCAAAACAGTAATCCACAAAAGAAGCGTAAGGAAGATCTGAATTTCCCATGTCATACTGTGTTGCTTTTTAAAAAATTTAAAAACTCCAATTATGTGATACCTCCAGTCAGGGGCATGTCCCTGCTTTCCTGTTCTGTCGCCCAGCGCTGCCCAGTAAGAACCAGTGGAGACCAGGAAGAGCTGCCTCAGTCCCAGGGGAGGACCACAGGAGAGCACAGCAGAAGTCCGCCTCGCTGCCATCCTGCCCTCAGTGAAGGGGACGAAGGGGTGGCCGCAGGTCCTCCCGACGGGGGTCTTCCCAAGACAAGCAGGGCCAGAGTTCATGGTGCACTTGGAAGCCAGCAGCCTGAAGGATGTGCGGAGGGAGCTGGAAAAAACATTCCAGGTAGAAAGGGCCTTTATCCAGAACACTCCTTTTCCTGTCCTTGCTTCCCTAGCTGGAGCTTGCCCTGAGGACCTGGCTGGCCATGTGAAGGGAAGAAGGTCTCCTCTAGCGGGAAGAGGGAAGATCCTACGACCAGCCCCTTGCTTGTTCCTTGCACGTCATCTCTTTCTCTCTCAACTGGCCCTTTCCTCCTTCTTAGCATACAAGAAGCATGAACCAGAAAAAAACACTTCCTTCTCGGCCCTCCCAGCCTATCCACTTCGTTATCAGACATGGAGAAACAGCCAGCTAGGTCCCCTTGCCACCCGCTGGGATCCACCCCATCGCCCCTGCCGAAACCTGGCGGCAGGCACGTTGCTGCAGTCGGTACACAATTTCTCCAGCTCTCCTCCCATCAGACCCCTTGGACTCCCCTCTTTCCCACCTTTCTTAAAAGTTCTCCCAGATTCCTCCCTGACCCCACTGCGCTCACCACCATGTGACCATCAGTGTTATATGTCAGCTTGGCAGGGCCAGAGTATCTAGCTATTGAATCAAACACTAGATGCTACTATGCAGGTATTTTGTAGACCTGGTTAACATCTACAATCAGCTGACTTTAAGTAAAGGAGATTAATTACGTACGCGTCATGGTGTGGGTGGGCCGCATCCAATCAGTTGAAGGCATTAAGAGCAAAAACAGGTTTCCTGGAGGAGAAGAAATTCTGCCTCTGCCTCAAGACTGCAGCATCGGCTCCTGCCTGAGTTCCTAGCCTGCTGCCCTGGCCTACAGACTTCCAGCTTGCCGGTCTCCACATCACGGAAGCCAATTCCTTAACAAAAGCCACACACACAGAGTACAGGTATGTTCTGTTTCTCTGGAGAAGCCTGACTGACATGTGCTGTTCACGCTCTCACTGGTTCCCCAGCTTCCTCCTCCCAGACCCCAGTCACCTCCGGGTCTGTGTTTCTGGGACCCTCGTTCTAATCAACACCAAACTTAATGCGCAGTTCCCTGCAGGGCACATGGGAGGGTGAGCATGCACCTGACAGCCTCCAGGAAGCTGGAATTCAAATCCTGGGTTCCCTCAGGGTTTCCCCAGCACCAGTCTGCTCCAGCCCAGGGCAAGCCTCCCACGGGTGCAATCGTGAGCTCACAGAGGCCAGCCAGGTGGAGGAGTGACAGAGCCAGCTGTCAAGTGGAGGTGGGATGGGGGCAGACATGACACCCAGCCCCAGCTGGTGGGACATGTGGGGATGGGTATAGTGTTGTAAGAGCATTCCAATCTTCAAGAAAGACCAGAAATGTGTTCCTGTGAAATCTCTCAATTTTTAAATATTTTTAAATGTTGTTTGAAACCAGGCAGGCCCAACCAAAACCCATCTGCAGGCCAGACTCAGCCTCTGGGCTGCCAGTTAGCAAGTTCCAAGTCCCACTGAGCTATAAATATTTAATTCTGTCTCCAGTCCCTCCTGTCCTTCCTGCTACCCCTGGGAGTGTTGTAAGGGCAAGGGCTGTGACTTGGACTTCTTTGACTCTGCTGTACCCCGCTTGGGTGGGGGGGGCAGGTGCGGATAAAGGACTGTGAGAAAAGGCAGCAGGGCGAGGCAGCACCCCTCCCTCTGGGTGCAGCCCTTTTCTGTCCCCACACCCCCACCCAAGGCTTTCATCCTGCTCAAAGATCTCCGAGAGCACCTTGTTGCAGCTCATTCGGAGTCCCCAGCGCTGACTCCTCTATTCTAAAGAAGTCAGTGGGTTCCCTCCAGGATCCCCTGGTGTAAACAAAACTTACCTTGAAACCCTCATGCTCTTTTTGCTGGCCTGTTCATCACAGGAAATTTAAGGGTGGTGGTTGAGGTTGGCTCTGGAGTGAGGTAGGCCGAGTTTCAATCTCAGTTTCCAGCTTTCTCACTGAATGACTGTGTGATCTTGGGCAGGTTCTTAACCTTTTTGAGCCTTGGTTTCTCCCTTGGTTAAATGGTGACAGTAAGAGTACTTTACATGAAGTAACACATGTAATTTTGAGTACACCCACTTGCCCAAGACAGTCAATAACTGGGAGTGTTGTTTCTCCAATTCTTCACACCAGCCCACGACCAGGAGAAAGGGGCAAGAAGCAGGTCCAGAGCTCTCCAACCTCAAGGTGGCATCGGGGCAGGTCCAGGCAGGGGTAATGGAACATCACTCTGGTTTCTTCTCTCCACCTCTGTAACCCCCCACTCAAGTCTGGATGGCATCTTTTTACAGTGGTCCAGGCAGGGACCTTGTGGCTGGGATGAGCAGGGACAGAGGTCTCCTTAAAGGACCTCAGTCAGTGGGGTTCATTGCAAAGATTTTGGCCCTGGAACCCAGGAAACTCCCAGGCCAGGCCTCGAGGGGAGAGGAGCTGAAGAGATGGCAGCGCCAGGGAGGCCAAGAAGCCGCCATCAAACTGAGCCTAAATCTCTTCCTGAAGTTGTTCTTCTCTCCCAACGATGATTGGGACATCAGAATCAGGGCACATGATGGCATCAGGGAAGCACTCAAATTGGCAAACCACTAGCCATTCCCTGAGATGGGGTCTTTAGGGAGGATGACTTCAGCAAAGGGAGACCAGGAAGCAGCATGGTCTCTGGGAGCTGGAACCTGCCGTTAGTAAAACAAAGAAATATAGAGATGGGGGCTGCACGAGCACACTGACCCTTAATGCCCCTTGCATTTGGTACCTAACCATGGCAGTCACCCTTAGGGTCCCCTCAACATGATATATTTGGAAGCCTAATGATTAAGGAGGCCAGTCCAAATCCAAAATAAAGGCACAAACAGGTGCCCTTTTATACATATCTAGATAAAATTTAAGAAAATTCAACTGAGTGGTGGAGTGTTGGGCTAGACAGGGCCCAGCTCCTGCCCTAGAGCTTCAAAGTCACATGTGCTCAGTCCTACAAAACCCCAGCTGCCCACGCACCCTCCTACCACACTCCCACTAATACAGGAAGGGTATAACAATGTCACAGTTCCTGTGCTTGCACAAACTTCCAGCAAAAAGGACTGGGTTAGGAATCAGTTCCATGGAAACTCCCAGCAGACAAGTTCCAGGAATGTCTATCATGTGGCTCTTTATGAGCTATAGATTCTTGGAACTGCTTAGCTTCCACTGACCACTGCAATGTGCAAATGAAGTGAACAGTGCTGTAAACTCTTAAGTTGGATGCCAGTGATGCTGATTTCTTGCATTCTGCAGGACAAGGATGTGTTTCAGCTGGCTTGCAGCTGTGTGAGGCAGAGAGCTCTGGAAGGTCATAGAAGAGTCTTTAGAGATGGTGGCAACTGCATTGGTTGTAAAATCAGACAGCTTTAGAAGACCTTACCACCTGCCTCTTCCTTCAATCCCTCCCTAGAGATACAGCTTCTGTCTACTAGGAACTTTGGCTTACACAGGCTCTCTGTGGCTGCAGTGGTCTCTCTTTACATCGGAACCTTTTAGCTTCCTCTCCCACTGTTCACTGTTTCATCCTTTACATGTCTTTTTTTTTTTTTACATCAGTCTTTTTGAGATATAATTCACATATACCATATGATTAACCCATTTAAAGTGTACAATTCAGGACACTGGTACTTTGAGACGGGAGTCTGCCAACCTCCTCATTTGCTGGCAAATTAATAAACTCTTCTTTCCCTCTCCTCAAACCACTTATCCTCATTCTTCTGATGCAGCCTCAGGGACAAGTGCTGAACTTTCAGTAACAGAATCTGGCGTCCCTGGGTGGGACCTATCAGCACCCCAGTGGAATAGCACCCCACAACTGTTGGAAGAGGCAGGGAGCAGCCCCGGGTCAAAGCTGTGGGTCTTCGCGGGTGTGAGCAACTTCTTTTGGAGGTGAGGGAGCGAGAGAGCCCCAGCAGCTGCCGGAGTCTGTTTTAGCTCCCATGAACTCCTGTCTCTGTCTTCCCAAAGTAGCCGCAGCTCCCTGCAATCCGAACTGCACGGAGGAGAAGGAAATGGGTTTAGGAAGTGTCCGCGTGCCAGGCAATTTGTTGGGACAGAGAGACAGCTCCTTAGTGGGGATTTCCCTGAGCTATCACCTCTTCTGTTGATCTGTCTTACTGCTGGGTTTCTGGCAACCTCGCCGGGCATCTTCAGATGATTTGTGCAAGCGTTGACCAAATAGCTGACTCCAAGTCCCCCTTTCCTAGGAATTCAGACTTCCTCTTGACAAATGATGGATGGGCCATCTTAATCCTGTTTGGCTAAGAAAGGATCATACAACTGAGGTGAGAAGGCAGCTGGTTTCTAGAATGTGAGAGAAATAACACTGTCCAGTCAAGTCCCCTCACCAGGAACTTTTAAACAGGATAATCGGTGTCTGTAAGAATAAATCTCTAGAACACAATAAAAATAAAATAAAGTGTACAATTCAATGGTTTTCAGTATATTCTTGGAGTTGTGCAAAAGAAGAAAGAAAAAAGAAACTCAGTAGCATTACTTCCCATTTCCCTCTAACCCTCCCTGCACCCCCAGCCCCTGGAAACCACTAATTTACTTTCTCTCTATATAGAATTGCCTATTCTGGATGTTTCGTATGAATGGAATCATATAATATTAATAGTCTTGTCTCATGACTGGCTTCTTCCACTAAGCGAATGTTTTCAAGGTTCATGTGTGTTGCATCATGTGGCAGCACTTCATCTCTTTTTATTGTTGAATAACATTTACTATATGGGTGTACCACATTTTATTTACCCATTCATCAGTTGATGGACTTTTGGGTTGCTTCTACGTTTTGGCTATTATGAATAATGCTGCTATGAGCATTCGTGTACAAGTTTTTGTACAGACATGTTTTCATTTCATTTGGGTATGTACTTAGAATTATGTACGTAGAATTGCTAGGTCATGTGGTAACTGTGTTTTAACCTTTTGAGAAACTGCCAGACTGTTTTCCAAAGTGGCTGCACCATTTTACATTCCCACCAGTAGTATAGGAAGGTTCTGATTTTTTCGCATCTCATTTTCTACATATTTCAGTTAAATGTTTAAAAACATAGATGTAACTGACAACTCACCTCTTAGCAGCAGGTGCTAGAGTTCACTGACTTGCTCATGGATTGCCTGCCTTGGGGCAGGTACTCACCCCTGGTCCAATCAGCAAGGGCCAGAGTGACGGAGCAGAGTCATGTGGTACAAAACATGGCTACTGAACGCCTGTCCCTCTAGCAGAGCCTGTGGAGATGAGAGGAGGTCTGAACAACACGATTCACTGAAGGCAGAGCTCTTAAGGATGATGTCAGCTCATTTCAGGGCCATGTGCACAAGGAGGGCAGCTGGCCAAAAAAAGAAAATGATATATTGCTTTTCTTGGGATTAGTTTGATCTGCTTCAACCAACACTTTGGGGCCAACATACAGTCAGGTCTCTAATTTTTCCAATGAATTGCGGGAACATCTACATGACCTTATTAGCAAGAAGTCTAGTGTCTCTATCCGAAGGCCTCTCCCTTCCTGCCTGAACTATCCAAGAAGTTCAGGAGCTCACTCAGGTCCATGGGAATCAATCCTGCTGCAGGTGCTAGGTAAAGAGAGAGAATGGAAGGTCTCATTGTTTCACCAGCCAATGCTCTGGAAGCACCCACAATGTTGCTGTTGAAAGCTAGCCCTTCTTTGTCAGGTGGACACTACTTGCTCCTTTGGCATCGACCTGGCTTGGATCCCTAAGGCCACTGCCTGGGGCTACTTTCCAGGGTCTGAGTTCAGCACCCTCTTGGACCACACTGATACATTTAGCAGTCAGATCCAGAGCTCCCTCTTCAGCTATAGGCTGTGCTGGAACCAGCAAGTACTCCCCACGAAGACTGAGGCCAGGCTTGAGGTTCAAGAATAACAGACATGGATCCTTCCAGTTCAGTGGGTTGCAAACTCACACACCTGTGAGTATAAGCAAATAAGCAGTTTACTTAGCATAAAGAATATGGCTGCTGAAAGAGGTGAAAGAATGTTCTGCTAACATCAGAGCCTGCAAATTCGCAGAATGTGGAAAGTGGAAAACCCAGGAGTGACACTGAGAAGCCACCACTACATTCTCTCCCAGCTGTGATGCACATGAGGTGCTTATCACCATAACAAGCCTCTTATCAACACCTTCACCTGGACAAAAGTCTCAGCCAACTTTAACAGAACACAGCTGAATGCAGTCAACTAATTCTCACCTATGGCCATCCCCTCTTGGGCCTACAGGTATGTCCTCCCATGAACTCTCATTAAACCCCCTGGCACCTTCCCACCTCTACCCCCCAACACCCCTGGTCTCCAGTTCAGACTTCTGGCACAGTTCCGCTTGGGGCCTTTGCGTTCTTTCCCATCAGTGATGCTTCATCCATCCCAACAAGTTTCTCTGTCTTTGAATCTCAGCGAGCAAAGCCTGGGATCCACAGATTTTGCCCCCGGGAGGCTCCTGGACTGTTAGACAAGTTCAAACCCTTTTTCCCTGACAGTAAGCTTTGCTCATCAAGAGGTATTAAGGGAGAGACAGGCTTCAGCAACCCTTTAAAAAAATTTTTATGTCAGTTTTCACTCAGGGCAACGAGTGCCTGCTTGCCCTAAGTTTTCATAATTAAAAGAATCCACACAAAGGCTCTTGCCCGAATAATGAAAGCTCTAAGATGACTCTGTGTCTACCTTCTGAGTAGAAGCAGCTGGCATAAATTTAAAATGTCTCCCAATAGGTGCTCAGTTGCATTAACATTTTTTTGGAGATAATTTTGACTAATTATTGGGTCACAAATTTCTTTCAGACAAAAAAGACAAAAGGATCTTTATCCCAAATATACACACTGTAAACTCTCAGGATTTAAAAATATTAAAAACATGGTAATGTCTCCATTTTGGTTTTTTATTCATATTTCACCCTAATGATCAAGATATTAGAAAATATACTGAGGTGACGGGATCTCAATTACCCTGATTTGATCATTATGAATTGTATATATGTATCAAAATATCACCTGTATCCCTAAAATATTCACAACTATGATATATCAAAAAAATTAAAAATTAAAGAAATTAATAAAAGAACATATATAGTTTAAAAATAAAATTACGTATAATAATTGCATGAACAATTTTAAGGCTAAAGTTTCAGCTTAGAATGAAAGAGAGTGCACATGTGGTACAAATAAAAACATGAGGCCCAAGAGTACCTTACTAATTACTATAAAATGTAAATGGTTGGTTTGGGATAAACGTGATTTGTTTTTTTGTGATCCACTGGAATGTGAAACGCAAAATCTTTCTTTAGAGGTAAGGCTTTCCCAAAGCTAGTCGAAGATTTGAAATCTCCAGGGGGATTGATTTATGAGTACAGGTTAAGGCTACTTTGGACTTGGTAGACTGTGGCTGTTAAATTAGGCCCTGGAGTCCTGAGATACGGCTCTTCATCGCAGCCTCCCCAGTAAGTAACTTGTTTTAGCAAGCCGCTCCCCCTTGGATTAATGAAATCCTGCTTCAGTGCTATGATTCTTAATGAAGAACTCAGCAGCAATCATTACAATCTGCAGTGAGGGATTTCACCCCATTGACCAGCAGGGGGCGAATCATGACTGTGCCTTCTGCTTTCACCCCTGCCCGGAGGAATCCTTTCCTGCTTTCTGGAGAAGCCGATCGTGGGCTTCATTTTAGGATGAATCACCTGAAGAAGTATATCTTTCATTATTTTGTATTTCTTATAATACAAGGGATACGCTAAGAAAGACTAAGACTTTATTTGAAAACCGAGTAAAGCAAGCAAAGACAGGACGTGGCGCAGGTCTGGTCAGGCGTTTATCTTGGCTGGTTAGAACACAGCCATGCATTCCTTCACTCCTTCATTCCATGAATAAATGAGACACCCTCATTTTCTACGATTGGGGAAATCTGTGAGTCAGAAATAATCTAATCCACATCCATCTGAGATCTGGCCCAGTCACTGCTGGGCTGGTCTTCTAGCAATGTAAGTCAGGCTTTGAGGGGACAGGCCAATGTTCTCAGCACTTTAATGCCATGTTTATGCTTTCCTAAGGAGTGGGACCAAAATAATGTTAGAGGAAATATGTGATTCTTTGTATGAGAAAGGAAAAACTAAGGACGAGGCACGTTTGTTTATTAGATAACTAATGAGAACCCGCTCCTCTCTCGCCCCCTACCTCTTGCTGGTGGCAGTAACTATGGGAGGTGAGAATAGTCTCTCCTCTCTTGGGACTAGAGCGGGCCCTCCATGCAGAATGGCAAAGTATGAACAGAGCAGAAACTCCTTAGTGTCACAATAGGCCTGAAGCCTGCATATTTGAAAGCCTCAAGAAGAGACTAAGAGGAAACCTCTTCCTGCTGTGGAGACTGGCAGATCAGCCCTCTATCGAGAACAGCTGGAAAAATTGGGCGAAACAAGGTGAGCTACCAAGGTGGCGAGGATTTGAGGGCCAAGACCTTGGAGAGAAAGTTCAGCAGAGCTTTGAACTTTGAGTCACTGGGGCTTTTTTCTTACCAGGGAGTTATGAATAGAAGAGGCAGCTGAGAGGGGACCTGCTCTGTCCTGGGGAAGCAGAGAGCCCAATACTCCGGGCCAACGACACTGGGCTCACAGGTTGTTTGAGAATGATCCTACCATCCACCTCTTCTGAGACCTTGATTTATCAGTAGTCCCAGCTATCTTGTGTCCAACTTCTCTCTCTCTCTCTCAGTTTATGCCGAGCAACATTAAGATATCTTTAAGTTGCTCTCATCACTCTATCTCGTTATTGCCCCCTCTTTCTCCTCCTTTGCAAAACTAAACTTCTAGAAGGAGTTATCCACACTCACTGCCTCTACTTCCTCACTTCCTACAATGCTCAAGTTCCTTTGGAATAGAGACCCATCGGGCTAGTTCTAGGCGGCTGCTTCTTACAGGGACACAGGAATCAGTCATGTGCAAATCTAGAGAGAAGATACTGCAGCACAGCTGGCTTCATGGAAACTTGGAATGGGGACTGTAGGATCAGCAGGATGAGCTCCTCATCTCTCCTCTCCTCCCTTATCTCTCTCTTTCTTTGCTTCTCTCTGGCCATCTCTGCTGTTCCTTCTTCTCGCTCCTTACCCGTCTAGCACCATCCCATAGTGACCATTCCAGCTCCCACTGTCAACAGACAGATGCCCAAGAGAGAGAGATGAAACCTAATTAGCCTAGCAATTTCTTCAAGTGACGAGACACTTGAAGGCCAAAGGTCACTGGCCTCAAAGTACAGGATGTGGCTGTTTAGGGCCACCGGCTCACAGACAGGGCAGCCTCCCTTAGAAGGGTCTGTGGAGGGAGGGGGAGAGCAGGCCTGTGGAGCACCTCTGTGTGCCTCCCATTCACTCCTCGACCCAAGGCAGCTGGCTGCTGTGCTCAGCAGCTGGATGCGCTTTCACTGAGGTCATACTCAACGTCTTGTTGTTGAATCTAGTGACAGGATTCGTTTCTTTCTGTGTTTGAATGTCAGTGGCTTTTGGAACCGTTGATCCTTTTTCTGCTCCTAACTCCCATGAAATTTACACTCTAGTTTTTCTCCTACATAGTGGCTGTTTCTTTGCAGCCTGTCTTGTGGGCTCTTTCTCTGCCTGTGTTCTCACAGTTGGTCTTCCACTGGGCCTGGCTTGTCCTTTCCTCTCCTTTCTTCTTTTGTAGTTCCTCTCCAGGCAGCCTCGTTCTCACACACAGCCTCAGTCACGTGCTCCACACTGGCATCTTCTGATTTTATAATATGTATCGGCTCAACTTCCTCCCAAACCTCTTTTTTTTTTGGAGACAGAGTCTCACTGTGTTGCCCAGGCTAGAGTGCCGTGGCATCAGCCTAGCTCACAGCAACCTCAAACTCCTGGGCTCAAGCGATACTCCTGCCTCAGCCTCCCGAGTAGCTGGGACTACAGGCATGCACCATCATGCCTGGCTAATTTTTTCTATATATTTTTAGTTAGCCAATTAATTTCTTTCTATTTTTAGTAGAGACAGGGTCTCGCTCTTGCTCAGACTGGTTTTGAAGTCCTGACCTTGAGCGATCCTCCCACCTCGGCCTCCCAGAGTGCTAGGATTACAAGTGTGAGCCACCGCACCCGGCCCCAAACCTCTTAATCAACTGGACAGCTCCACCTGGACGTCCGACAGGCACCTCAGAGTCACTGTGTGCACAAATGAACTCCATCCCCTCAAATTTTCTCCTTTCCTGATGTTTCCTGATGAGCAGATAGAGCCACCCACTTGTCCACGCCAGAAACAGACTCATGCTGTCCACACCCAACCAAACTCCAGACATAAAAGAATTGACAATAAGTCCTTCATATCTCTAGTGTCCAGTGTTCCACTTCCTAAGTGTCTCTCTATCTTTTCTTTTTCCCTCCTGCCACTGTCATTCCTGGGGTCATTCAAACAGCCTCCTAACTGGGCTGCCTTCCTTCAGTCTTCCAACCCCCTGCCCAGTCACCCCACAGTGGCCAGGGTGCTCTTTTCCTTCCTCCTTTTAAATAGAAACATTCAAACCAGTGTAAAAGAAAAGGGAGAGACCACTTGCTCAAGGCTTCTTGGGCGTGGCTTCAGGCCATGGTCACTCATACTTGGCTCAGAATAAACCTCTGTAAATTATTTTTAAAGAAAGAAAGAAAGAAAGAAAACAAAAAGAAAGTAGTGACAAGACCTCTTCAATATAAATATATACTTTTGTTACTTTTTAACTTTTTATTATGCAGAATTTTGAACATCCATTAAGAAGATAGAGTATTATAATATTCCTGTGTTCCTACCTCCCAACCCCAACAGCCATCAACCCATGCTAGGCCTGCTCCATCCCTAACCCAATCCACTCCCTCCTCACATAATATTTTGAAGCAAATCCATCTGTTCTATCATTTCATTCATAAATATTTCACTAAAAGATACAGATTTTTAAAATACTATTATCATACCTAAAATAATGAATAATAATTCCTTAATATCATTAAATATATTAGTGTTTGGATTTCCAATTGTCTCATAAGTGTTATCAATTTGTAAAAAATTAATATCTATTTCTTTTTAATTTTTATTTATCTTTTTTTTGAGATAAGGTCTTGCTCTGTTGCCCAGGCTAGCATGCAGTCATCAAAGCTTGCAGCAACTTCAAACTCCTGGGCTAAAGCAATCCTCCTGCCTCAGCCTCCTGAATAGCTGGGACTATAAGCCCATACCACCAGGCCCAGCTAAATTTTCTGTTTCTATTTTTTGTAGAGGCAGGAACTTGCTCTTGCTCTTGCTCTTGCTCAGGCTGGTCTTGAACTCAAGCAATGCTCCCACCTCTGCCTCCCAAAGTGCTAGAATTACAGTGCACGCCTCTGTGCCCAGCCTAAAAATTAAGATCTTAATATTAATAACAACCATAGATTGTGATTAGTTGCTGGGTCTTTGTCTTTGAATCTGTAGTGTCTCCTTCTATCTTTTTTATCTTTTTCTTACAGTTTATTTACTGAAAGAAACAAACATATTGTCTGTCCTATAGTTTCCCACAGTTTGGGTTTTGTGCATTGCACCCCCATAGTATCATTTAACGAGTTCCTCAGTCTTCTGGATTTTCTATATTTGGTAGATTATCTTTGTTTATTAGCGGCATCATTGCCTCAGGAACTTAATAAGTGTGTAATAAGGTTAATTGGTTTTCCATAGCTGTTTAAACTTCCTGGTTAAATGGATGTTTGTCAATTTGATTATGTCCTCCCCTACTTAAAATTCTTTGCCAAGGTCCTCCATTTTCCTTAGGCTAGAGCCAAAAGGAGTGATCATGTGATTATTCCCTGAACCACTGTCATTGGTCAAGGGGCGAGCATGTGACCCAAGCTGGGCCAATCAGAGCTGTTTCCCAGCTTTTTCTACTGGAACTGCTGGGAATCTCATTCACTGTGGACTGATCCTAGGTGAGATTCAGAGAAATTGCTTTGGAAGTTCTCTTGTTTCCATAAAGGGACTTCTGCTAGCATGGTGCTTCTTAACCCTGGCTGTACAATCAGAGAGATTTTTAAAAAAATACATAAGAAGCCAGACACAAAGGCCACGTATGGTTCCATCGCTATGAAATGTCCAGCCTAGGCCTGTCCATAGAGAAAGAAAGGAGATGGTGGTTCCCAGGGCTGGGACGACTGCTGATGGGTCCAGGCTTCTTTTTGGGGTGATGAAGATGTTCTGGAATTAGAGAGTGGTGATGGTTGCACAACTCTGTGAATATACTAAAAACCACCAAATTGTAGACTTTGAAAGGTGACTTTTATAGTATGTGAAGTAGATCTCAATAAAAAAATACACAGGCCCAGATTTCCCCCAGACCAATTAAGTCATAAACTCTGTGGGTGGGGTCCCGGCTTTAATGAGTTTGTAAAGTTCCCCAGGTGATTCTAAAGAGCAGTCAGGCTTGAAAACCATTGTTGGAGTGATGTGCTTACTCTTTGCCTTCAAGAGGTGGGGGACCATGGGGGGCGGGGGACTGTCTTGCCTGGTTTGTGTCTCTGTCTCTGTGTCTCTCCCTCTCTTTTTCTCTTTCCCCTCCTCTCTCAGATCAGTTCAGTGGGAAAGGTATCAAGAAGCCTACTTATGGCCATGGATCTTAGTCTCTGCTATGGACTGAATTGTGTCCCTCCCCCCCACCCAATTTGTATGTTGAATCCCTAACCCTCAATGTGACTGTATTTGGGCTTAGGGTCACTAAAGAGGTGATTGGAGGCAAGGAGTAAATGTGTAATCTCTGTACCTTCCTCTCAATTTTGCTGTGAACTGTGAAAAACTGCTCTCTTTTTTAAAAATATTTATTTATTTAGAGACAAGGCCTTGCTCTGTCACCCAGGCTAGAGTGCAGTGGCATGATCATAGCTCACTGTGGCTTCAAACTCCTGGGCTCAAGTGATCTTCCCATCTTCGCCTCCCAGGTGGCTAGGACTACAGGCGCACGCCACTATACTTGGCTAATTTTTCTATTTTTTGTAAAGACACAGGGTCTCCGTATGTTGCCCAGGCTGGTCTAAAACCTCCAGCCTCAAGCAATCCTCCTGCCCTGGCCTTCCAAAGTGCTGGGATTGTAGGCATGAGCCCACCATGCCTGGCCTAAAAAATACTTTATTTTTTTAAGAGCAATTTTTTAAAGAGTGCTTTTAGTGTTATGATGACACCACTGTACTCTAGCCTGAGTGACAAAGTAAGACCCTGTCTCAAAAAAAGAAACAAAAACATAAATAAAATTTTTTTTAAAAAAGAGATAATTAAGGTTAGGTGAGGTTGTAAGGACGGGGCCCTAATCTAATAGAACCGATGTCCTCATAAGAAGAGAAAGAGACATCAGTGATGTGTTCACACAGAGAAAAGGCCATCTGCAAGCCAAGGAGAGAGGCCTCAGGAGAAACCAAATCTGCCATACCTTAATCTTGGATTTCTGGGCTCCAGAACTGTGAGAAAATAGATTCCTGCCCAGTTGATAATATTTTGTTATGGCAGCCCTAGCAAACTAACACAGTCTCCAATCCAGCTGTTTCTTTAAGAAAGCGAGAGATAGGCACTCGTATCATCTATAATAATGATCATTTTGTCCTGTCTTTTCTAATTATTATGGCTCCTATTCTTTTTTTATTGTGTTCTTACACTGTCTAGCAAGAATGCTGAATAACATCAGGCATAACAGACTTCTTTGTCTTGTTCCTTAACTTAATGAGAATGCCCCTGGCATTTCATGGGTAAATATGCTGTTTCCTGTGAGTTTCTGATAGCCACCCTTTTGCACATTAATCAGTCTTGACAAATCATCTTGTCCCTGCCCACCTGCTTAGACACCTCTCCTCTTGTCTCCTCCACACACTGACTATGCTGCAGACAAAATAAATTACAGACTATTTTCTGGAATTGTTGTCATCGTTTGTGGCTTCCTATCTTTGTACATCCTTCTCTTCATAACAGGAACATCCTCCCTACTTTCAAATATCTGGCAGCCGAAAGAAAACTAGGTAAAATTTTAATTTCTCTTTAGACCCTTGACATAGGGAAGAAGATTCCTACTTCTCTCCCCATTTGGGAGAATATTGGAGGAAATACTTTCATCATCCTTCTCTTTCCTTTAGTTGCCCCCTCCTGGGGAGAGGTGGAAGGTCTGACTGCACCCCTCTCATCAGTGGGTGGGGTACCTGGTCTTACAGGCAAACCCCAGGTCCCACCCTTCTCGTACTTCCTGAGCTCAGATATGATGCTCCTGTGTGGGTAGCATCACTTGACAGGGTCACCTCTGGAGGAGGAGGAAGCAAGGATCTGTCATTCTCTTTTTTCCAAGTTCTCCGCTGTGACTGGCTGGGTAGGTTCAGTGACCCCTGCCCTGTGAGTCCTGCTCTATTCAGTTCAGTGGAGAGGGAGGAGGACTACGTCTCCCTTAGGTCTAGTTTTAAGCCACATTCAAATCCAGCTTTTACTAGAGCTTTGCATTAGGGTTGGTTTTCAGTTTCCCGTTTGGCTAGACATCCTTGGACATATAGTCTGTTGGTATGAATCTTAGAGTAGGGGGAGGGCGAGTGAGAGACCCTTAATGCTGGCACTGAGGATATGCTCTCAACAAACATTTGCTGGATAAACGAATGAACTGACATATGTAGCCCAGCCTTTCCTACCTTTCATAACAGCTCCCATTTACTGAGCGTCTTCCATGAGCCAGGTGCTATTATCTCATTGCATCCTCCCAATAACACTATCAAATAAGTATTATTTTCATTTTATAAAAAGGATATCCTCCAGCCCGAGCAAGAGTGAGACCCCATCTCTACCAAAAAAATAAAAGAAATTAGCCGGGCATGGTGGCAAGTGCCTGTAGTCCCAGCTACTTAGGAGGCTGAGACAGAAGGATTGCTTGAGCCCAGGAGTTTGAGGTTGCAGTAAGCTATGATGATGATGACGCCACTGTAACTCTACCCTGGGCAACTCTGTCTCAAAAAAAGGGAGGGGAGGTATCCTGTAGACCACTACTGTATTATCTATCCTAAAGCAAATCTCTGCTTTAAAAAGGTAGCAGCTCCCCACTCCTCACAGTCTGGCCCCGTCTCCAGTTGGTCTTCTTTCTGGCCCTTTTGTCGGTAGCTCAGAGCATGACGTGCCTCTGTATCAGCCGTATGTGCTACTGATCTTGCTAAAATATGCACTTTTCCTTAGTTCTTGCATTCATTCAGCCACAGTATTTATGGAGCAACTACTGTATGCTGAGTACTGAGCCAGGTGCTGGGGATATGGCAAGTGATCAAGACAGATACAGTCCCTGCTCTGAAGGAAATTTCTTTGGCCTGGGGATCAACAGATTTGAACAAGTGCAGTGAGTTCTGCAAGGGAGAATTGCAGGCTGATGTGGGAGTGAGACAGAAAGACATAACCTGATCTGGGAGCCAGGGAAGACCTTCCTGAAGAAGTGATCAATTTAAGCTGAGGTCTCCATGTGCCTACTGGCACCCCATCTAGGCTGGAACATCTTTTCTGCTAATTTTCTCTGGCCTCTTGTCATCATTCAACATCCAGATCCTGCAAAATCTCCTGAAGTTTGTCCTTGGTCTTTTTGTTAAAATATAAAACAAGAAGATGCTAGCAAGTTAAAAAAAAAAAAGACAAAACCTTTAGAAATCATTTTGTCGTGGGAGTAGAGACTGTTCATTGTCCCCAGTATCCTTTCTCTTCTTCCTTGGTAGTAGAAACCTAAATTTTAGCTGGACCCTTGGCACCCAGAATAAAGACAGTATTTCCCAGCCTTCCTTGCATCTGGGCTTGGCTGTGGGATGAAAAGGAAAGTGGGGGATACTACTTCCAAGATGTATCTATCCTTAAAAGGAGAGGGTGGGCTCATTCTTCCCTCCTTCTCATCCTAATGCTTGATGAAGACCAGAGATCCATCTTGGATCATGAGCATGAGAGCCACCTCGCAGGGACAGTGGACAGGAAGCTGGAAGCAGCCTGGGGCCCAGATGCCTGGGAAGCCACTGCATTAGTGTCCTAGGGTCCCCATAACAAATTAGCATGAACCAGGTGGCTCAAAACAATGGAAACTTAGTTGTCTCACAGTTCTGAGGCTCAGAGAATTCAAGGTGTCTGCAAGGCCGTGCTCCCTCTGAAGGTTCTAGGGAAGAATCTTTCCTGTCTCTTCCACCTTTCGGTGGCCCCAGGTACTCCTTGGCTTGTGGCAGCACAACTGCAATCTCTGCCTCCATCTTTAATTTGCATGGCCTTCTTCTCTGTGTGTCTTCTCTTTTTCTTAAAAAGACAAGGGCCCGCCCTAAGTTAAGGATGATTTCATCTTGAGATCCTTAACTCACTATATCTGCATCTGCAAGGATCTTATTTCCAAATAAGGTCACATTCTTCTTCATCATCTTCTCTTTTTTATAGAGACAGAGTATCACTCTGTCACCCAGGTTGGAGTGCATTGGTACAATCACAGCTCACCATAACCTCAAACTCCCGGGCTCAGGCAATCCTCCTGAGTAGCTAGGACAACAGGTGTGTACCACCATGCCCTGGTAATTTTTAAAATTTTTTATGGAGATGGGGTCTCACTATGCTGCCTGGGCTGGTCTTGAAATCCTGGCATCACGTGATCCTCCAGCTTTGGCCTCCCAAAGTGCTGGGATTATAGGCATAAGCTACTGCAACTGGCCCTTTCTTTTCTTTTCTTTCATTTTTTTTTTTTTTTTTTTTTTTTGGTAAATGGGTCTCACTCTGTCACCCAGGCTGGAGTGCAATGGCATGATCATAGTTCACTGCAGCCTCAAACTCCTGAGCTCAAGTGATTCTCCTGCCTCAGCCTCCCAAGTAGCTGGGACTACCAGCATGCACCACCATGCCTGGCTAAAGTCACATTCTGAGGTCCTGGATGGATATGAATTTTTGGGAGATACTATTCAACCAACTATAACCACCACACAAGTTCTAAGCTGCCTACATACAGCTATTCAAGGGAGGAAAAAAAGACTGTTCTCCCTTATTTATGCCGTTATTATTTGGGAATCTCTGAACCCAAATCCTAACCAACAGAGTCATTCTGGAGGGCTAGCCTTGTAGGGTCTCCAGGGACTGTTCTTGGGTTACTATCTGCCTCACTCACAGCAGGGACTGGAGGGTGGCAGGATCCTCCTCTAGTGACCACATTGTTAGACCACAAATGGACACTTGAGCCAAGCTAAGGCAATGATATTCTCTCTTCAGGCCACTGAGACACTAGGGAATTAGACTGGGAGACAGCCAATATCTGAACTTGTCTGTTGAATGGAGGAAAAATTAATTTATGGGTATGGACTAATTACCTTCTGTTTATCATGTGGAGAGAAAGGTAGAGAAAACTGGTCTCTACGCGGGGAGAAAATAAAGCAGGGGTTCAAAGGGAGGAAGAGATGTGTGACAAGGAGTCTGGATGGTTCTCACTCTTGGTTCCAGGGCTGATAGAAAGAGGCTTGGCTGCATCTGTGCAAGTTAAAAATAAAACTAGCTCAGCATGGACCAGAGCCAGTGCTTTACCTGCGCTATCTGGCACTGGTCGGATATCTGCCCTAGTTTCTGCAATGATTCAGTGGCTTAAGCCAATGCAAGTTTATTTCTTGCCTCACATGAAGTCCTCGATGGTCAGGCAACCCCCTTCTAGCTTGTTTCGAAGAAATTTTTTTTTTTTTTTGAGACAGAGTCTTACTCTGTTGCCCGGGCTGGAGTGCTGTGGCGTCAGCCTAGCTCACAGCAACCTCAAACTCCTGGGCTCAAGCAATCCTCCTGCCTCAGCCTCCCGAGTAGCTGGGACTACAGGCATGCG
>CAUYMX010061556.1:0-80676 GCA_963573855.1 Lepilemur septentrionalis | reverse complement strand
AGAGGGTGGGAGGAGGCAGTGGGGATTCACGGCGGGACTGTTCAGAGCAACAGCTGGGAAGGTCTGAGGCACCCAAGATGCTGATGAGTGCACCTGCCTGGCAGGAGGCGCCCAGGACCCGCAGCCTTGTCATGCAGCAGGGGGAGGTTTTGGAGGAAAGACCAGACGTGGCAGCAGCAGGAAGCAGAGCCCTCAGTGACTAGGTTTGCCCTGAGGAACGTGGGAATCAAACCGGATGTCGTGCACGTGGGGAGTTGGCGGGAGGCAGCGGCAGGTGCCTGGTGCAGGAGCTGGAGGCACCTGGAGCTGTTGGGAGAAAGAGCCGGGTGGGTGGGACAGAGGGACACGGCCTTCAGAAAAGACGGCTCCACGTGAGCTGGGCTGGCAGGACGCGGTGCAGCGAGAGATGTCCTCTCAGGAGAAGGAGATGGACCCAAGGGTGCTGGGCTCCATCCACAGCTCTCTCACCTCTGCACCAGCTGGCTACTGTGCACCAGCCACCTGAACCCAGGGGTCTAAGACGACCAGTGTTGACTCAGGGCCCAGCACCCTGCATGACAGCCGTTTGCTGCGGGCTCAGCTGAGCGGTTCTTCTGCTCTCACCAGGACTGGTCATGAGCTGGGGCAGCTGCAGGCTGGCTGGGGGCTGGCTGGTCCTGGGGCCTCGGAGGGGACAGCTCACTGTGCTCCCCAATGTCCCTCACCCTGGCTCTCCTGCTCCTCCTCACAGGCAGCAGGACGTGGCTGCCTTCTGCTGGCACAGCAGCTCAGGGCCACCCAGGGCGCAGGGTGGGGAGGCAGAATCCCACTTCCATGGGAGGTGATGTGAAGTCACGTGACCAAGGGTGGAGACATAGGGTCAGGGAGGGTTTACTGGCCAATTTCACAATTACTCTGACACACCTTCTATTGGGACACAGGACTTTTCCTTCCAAGGATGTTAAAATGGGACAGGGAAAAGGCACTGAAACCTGCCCTGGTGGCCAGACCTTCTGGGGTACAGTGGGGTTAGGTGGGAAGGGTCAGGGAGAGAATGGGGAGGAGGTGTCTCTGGAGGGGTCTGCTGGCTGCTGGTGCTTCTGCCCCCTCCCATGGAGTGGGAGACCTCACCCTCTCCACGCTGAGTGGGAAGACACAAGGGCACCCCTGGGTCATGCTTGGACGTGGAGAGTGGGGCGCTCGTGGACCAGAGGACCCCTCTGGCAGCAGGACTTCCTCGAGGGGCAGCTCTGGGACCTGCTCCCCTAGGAGACATCCGGGACACCTGGGAGAGTTTCCCGAGGGTCCCGTGTACATGTGGGACTCAGGATCTCTAGGGTTGCGGGAGGCGCGGGAAGCGTGGTCCATTTCCAGCCGGAATCCTGCCTTTGGCCCCCAGAGGTCTCATCTTGATTTTGGGAAGAGCCAGCTCTGTTGGGCAGGTCCTGAGGCCCTTGGGCATGGCGCAGGCAGGTGTCCCCAAGCTAGAGGAGCCTGGGTAGCTTCCCATGATTGATTATTGCTTTGGTCTTGTATCCGTTATCTATTGTTCATAACTGATCACACAACACGAGAGCATAAAACAGCACAGCTTTGTTATCCTGCTGCCAGGTCAGTGTGGGGCGGACGTCTGGGCACAGCTTCACGGGGTCCTCTGCTCGGGGTCTCACCCAGCAGGAGTCAGGGTGTTGCCAGGGCAAGGGTCTCAGCTGGGCTCATGGTCCTCTTCCAAGCCCACCGGCTGTGGGCAGAGCCCGTTCCCTGGCATCTGTACAACAGGTGGACCCGCACAGGGAGCACCTGCAGCAGACCCGACCTCTCTGACCTTGTGGCAAGACATAAGGGGCTCACGTGCCTGGGCCAGGCCCCCCGGAAAGTCTCCCTTCTGATTATCTCAAAGTCAGCTGATGAGGGGCCTTACTCACATCTCTGCGTCACGACTTGACCCACAGTCACTGGAGAAACAGCCCATCAGCTTCACCCCTCCTGCTATAGCTGAGGGGAGGGTGATGTGGCCGGGGATGTTTTAGGGTCTGCCCACCACAGTCCCTGAGTGACCACACATCTGTGTGTGATATCACGGATCACACGGATGAGCCACACACCGTCTACACTTGAGTACAGTGACACGGCCCAAATCACGTGTCCTCGCAGTAATAACGCAGTGTCCTAGTGCAGGGATTGCCTCTAGACAGAGTGCACCTTGGGAGTGGGGAAGGGACACAGGTGGCCAGGCTAGCCAGGTGGGACAAGGAGGTGGGGCCACTTGGCTTCAGCCTGCAGTACCCTCCAGTCTCCCAGGGCCCGGACGGCCTGGGCTCCTTGTGCTCCGGGACACCGGTGGCAGGAGGGATGGGACCTTCCCAGTGAGCTGATGCTTCCGGAAAGCAAAATGGGCCTCCAGGAGGCAGAAGGCAGGATCCCCCCTGGAGAAGGATGAGCCTCCCTGCACCTCCCGAAATCCTGAGTGTCCCGCAGTCCTAATGCACATGCGCCCTTAGGAAAATACCCTCCTTCTAGGGGACTCACAAACTAATCAGGGAGACAATACAATAGAGATTTTTTAAAAAATTACTGAGAGATAATTTATGTGCAGCAAAATGCACCTGTTTGGGGGCCTAGTTCATGAGCCTGTCAGATGTGCGAGTCCTGTGACTGCCGCGGTCGAGACGGGGAGGGCACCTGCCGCCCGGAGCAGCCCTGAGTCCACGGCAGGACCAGCCCCCGCCCGGGGCGGCCACCATCTGCCTCCTGTCACCACGGAACCAAGTTGTGGAAATGACGGTTGGAAAACGTGATTGACTAACCTTTTTCACATTTTCCTTGATACGACCTTTCCCGACTTAATCCAAAGCATTCATTACTGTTGCAAAAATCTTTAAGAAAATAGTGAACAGAAAAAGTACATTTTTAGTAGTGACTTCCAAAAGACTAATACATGCTGGAGCCCATAGCAAGACAAACATCTGAACAATCAGAGGTTACCAGGAATATGTATGACCTCTGCACCTGCCATTCCCTCCTCCCTGCTCCTGCCCCTCCCTCCTGCCCCTCCCTCCTCTCTGCACCTGCCCCTCCCTCCTCCCTGCACCTGCTCTACCTCCTCCCCCTCCCTCCTCTCTGCCCCTACCCTTCTCTCCTCCCTCCTCCCTGCCCCTCCCTCCTTACCCTCCTCCCTCCTCCCTGCACCTGCCCCTCCCTCCTCCCCTTTCCCTCCTCCCCTCTTCCTCCTCCCTGCCCCTGCCCCGCCCTCCTCTGCGCTGCAGGTCTCACGTCCCTTCAGCTCTGTTCCAGCCCTGCTGCCCCAGTAGTGATGGCTGCTCCTGTGATTTGAGGACCGTCCCTGTTTGCCCTGGAACCCGGCCTGCTGTGCGCACTCATTGTGTGTCTCTCTGTCCTGGGAGCCCCAGGTCCATCCTCTCACTGCAGGGACTGGGCCTGGGGTGCAGCCCAGGGACTGTGGGCCTGTGCTCTGTCCCTTTGGTGGTGACAGAGGCTGCCTTTCACCCTCGTCCACTTCTACCTACCTTGAGGGTCACTGAGGGGACACAGTGTGTGTGCGGCTTAGGGACAGCAGCTCCTGTTGGCAGAGCCGATTGGGAGCGTTGATTTTGGCCGTGACTGGCTCCTCCCCTCTGTGTGTGCTCACTTCATTCAGTCCCTACACCAGCCTGGGGCCCTGGGGCTCAGGGTCACCTGACACCCCCACATGTACACTGAGTGCCAGAGGCGCTGCCCAGACCCGCCCCTTCTGGCTCTGGCTCACCCCTCCCCTCCCCTTCTTGGGTGTGAAGCTGCCGTGGGGCATCTGGGCTGGAGTTGCCCGGGGGAGGCCCAGGTGACCCAGTGATTGGGTGGCGGTGGACTGGCCAGAACCCTGGCCTGCTGTCCTTCCTAGGAGGGGACTCCAGGCTGTCCAGCACGGCCCCTTGCGGCCAGGGCCGGCCACGTAAGGCTGTCGTGGAGTCTGGGTCGGGAGTGGTGCGTTCAAGGCAAACTGTCACTGGCCACGGGAGGCCCCTGCCTCACGGCCACTTCCTGTGCTCCTGGCCTTGCCCAGTGCTCCATGTCGTGCCTGGGGTGGGGGAGGGGCCCCACCTACCAAACCGCACGTTCAGCCTCTGACTCAGGGAGTCTCCTGGGAACTTTGCTTTCAAAAGCTTTTAAAGTTATTTCCAAGCAACCTGTTTGTTTCTTGTTTGGAGCAAGCAATGACAATAAGTGTCAGAAAACATAATCTTCTCCTGCAGGTGATCGTCAGTCTCCACGGGGGCACGTGTCCCTGAGCCGCTGCTGGGAGCTGTCCCCTGCACTGCCCAGACCCCCAGGGGTAGTGGTGACTGAGCATGGCCTCTCCACCATGACCACGGCCACCTGGCCACAGCTACAGTCACAAGCCAGTGCCAGCCACCAGCTGCCGCGGCTTGTGGGCAGGAGGCTTTGTGTCTGTGACATTGGTCCGAGGTGGCAGCACACAGGCTGGTGGCAGCTGTAGCACGGCTCGGGTTTGTCACAGGAACGTGGCTTTGTTCTCGGAGGGATTCCCTTTCCCACAACTTGAGCAACTCTTCGCAAAGAGACCCCTCTGCTGTGTGTCACGGGGGCCTGGAGGTGAGGAGACCCCTGACCCCAAGGCCTTCCAGGCCCAGCAGGGTCCGAGAGGCCGTGGGACCCCGGATGGCCCCCCGGATGGCCCCGGATGGCTGTGCGTGGGTGTCACGCAGGAAGCGCCAGAGCGGCTACGGGGGCCTGGGCCATCTAGCGGGGGAGCCAGGCACGGGGAGCGGGATGTCTAAAACCGGAGGGGGCGGTGGTTTTGGAATTCTCCCCAGCTGCATCCAGACATCCAGCAACAAGTTCCAGCGTGAACAGCTCCTCTCCCGAGCCGAGTGCTCTGGAATGCGTCCTGGCCGGGACGCGAGACTGGGGGCGGGCGGGTGCACAGGCCCCACTTAGCCGCTGTTTGCAGACCATTGTCTTCTGCGGGGTTTGGGGGGAGGTTAAGTGTCCCTCTTGGCCGGCTGCCACGTGAGGATGCCGCCCGGCAGTGGGCAGTGTCCTGCTCTCCCTGTTGCTGGCAGGACGGACGGACACAGGGGGTGGCGTGGACCCCTCTGGCTGCCTCTCGGGTGCGCCGGCTCCTCCCGGCCACACTCCCTACTCTCCCTTTACGGCAACAGAGTGGGCCTTCGGGATGGAGCCGGGAGAGGAATCTGCTCTGCACGGATGGTTTTGAACCTTTGAGAGTCCTGTGAAAAAAAAGTCACACTATACACTAATCGTAGGAACACAGCACGCTGGAATTCGGATTGGGTCCTTGGGATTCCTCGATAATTGGAAAAGGATATTTTCACATTTAAATGCTCTTTGACTTCCAGCCACATCTAGATAGAATTAGCGAGGCCCTGGGGGAGACATTCCATCGGGGGTGGGTAATCGAAAGGACCTCAAGCGGACCTGTCCCGGCGTCTCTGGGAACGGGCGGCCCACAGTGACCTGGAATCGCACAAGTGCTTCGCCCCCTGTTCCGGGAACTAATTCCACGTCGCACACATGTCATTCATTATTTATGCAGCAAATTATCTTTCTCCACAGCAACCAGAGAACTTGGCAAATAGGCCACCACTGCGTCCTCTGATTTCTTTTCTTTCTTGTTCCTGTAGGGGAGGGCCGCAGGTGGGAGCGGGTGGTGTGTTGAGGACCCGGGGCTGTGCCCGTGCTGGGCCCCCTCTCAGGGCCCTCCGGGGTCCCTCCTTCTCTGCTGCCCCTGGGCTGCCTGCCCTGCAGACCTGCGTCCCCAGGAGATTATGCACTTTACACGGCTTTGCACCTGGTGGGCACAGCCTTCCTGTCCCAGGAGACCCCTGCCCTGGCCCGAGGGAGGTGCTGACCACCTTCCGAGCCTTAGCGCAAGTCGTGAAAACCCACAGGCTGTGAGGCTGCAGGACACCTGGGGAGAGCCTGCTGGAGCAGAACATTTTATTATTTGGGAAATGACGTGGTTTTAAATCTGTCACTGAGCAGCAGAGAATGGCACGGGGGCGTGTGGCCTTGGGGGAGGGGCGCTGCAGGAGAGGCTGTGGCACCTGCCGTGTGAGTGTTCTTGGCCCTAAGGGTGTAGTGAGGACAGCCACGCAGCCACGTGAGGTGGCTGGCTATAAGGCGTGGCCTTTGGGGGACGTGCCTGTTGGGGGACCTCTCTGTGGTCAAGTATCTACACTCCTTGTTCCGGGGAATCTAATCCCCATGACACCTGCGAGCACTTAGCCGGCGGCTTGGCCATCTGTGTGCATGCTTATTCTGTGCAGCATCTTTAGAAGGAGCAAGACTCACCGTGAGTCTGGTCTGTGGCTCAGGCTGTGGTCCTGGGGGAAAATGAAAGCCCATGAGCATTCCACCGTGTAACTCTGTGCCTTTAACTGTTAAAAGTCCCTTTCAGCTGTAGGGGGTGGGACTGTGTGAACAAATTGATACCTAGAAGGTTCCCGTGTTTTGCTCAATGGGTTACTTTCAGCTCTTCTGGGTGTGCAGCATTTCAAGAAAACCAGAGAGAAGTCATATTTCTGCAGTTCCAAATGGGGCTGGACACAATGGGGTTGTCCTGGTGCCACTCAACGCCATTCTGCGTCAGGGCGGAAGGATTACTACCTGCCTGAACCTAGAGGAGTCCTGCCGCTCAGCGTCTATGTTGGGTTGTAAGTGCTCAGATGGGCGAGGAATGGCGGCGGCCTGGGGCACCCCACTGGCACAGGTTGGGGGGATGCAGAGCTGCCTCCTGCACCCTGGCTGTGGTCGTGCACGGCCCGAGGAGTGGTGAGGGCGACCGCAGAGCAACGCTCCTGCCTCAGTGGGCCTGGCCTGTCCGGACACAGCAACTGGCCACCCAGGGCTGAGAGCTGGAGGACGAACCCCGTTAACACACGGAGCCGGTCGCTCTCTGGCCACCCTGAGGACAGAGGATACGGTGAGTGTTTGAACAGTCTCACTTCTCCTGATTAACCCTGGGGACGTGGTCACAGACACACACAGATGACTGGCACAGAGAGCCGTTCTAACGTGAAACAGGACGGGGCCAGTTGGACTGTCACGGCTGCACTGTGTCCTGCTGAAAGGATAAGGGGAGGTTCCAATCCCCAGTCCTTCAGAATGTGACGTTACTGGAAACAGGGTCCCTGCAGACGTAACTTGTTAAGATGAGGCTCTACTGGAGTAGGGCCGTGTCCTCATAAGAAGAGGAGAGACATGGGGACGGATACACAAGGACCAGGACAGGTGACCACAGAGGCAGAGACTGGAGCGATGTGTCCACAAGCCCAAGGACACCGAGGACACCTGGCAAACCCTGGTGCCAGGAAGAGGCCAGGAAGGATTTCACCCACAATCAGAGGGAGCACGGCCCCCCACCCCGACACCTTAATTTCAGACTCCGGCCTTCAGGACTGAGAGAACAAATGTCTGCAGTTCAGAGCCACCCCGTGTCGAGTTAGTCCCTGTAGCCGGAGGAAGCAACACCCAAACTGCGGCACTCACAGCGGACTGTACTCACCACTAAAGAGTAACGCCTGCAAATAACGCGTGGGGACACAGGGGAAAAAAAACTGAATTGCAAACAGCGTGCACTGCACAACTGCATTTTTGAAAAGCAAAATACGTACGTTTATCCACAGAGAGAAATGACTGGGAAAACACGCTGAAAAGTCAGCCAGGATGTCCTTGCTTGTGATTAAGACTGTGGGGGATTTTCATTTGTTCTTGCTTTAGCTTGGTTTCCTGAGAAGTTTCACAATGTCCCTGCACCGAATGTTGACGTGAAGAAAAAATGCTGGGTTTCTTTTACCAAAGACAAATGACAAGAGCGAAACTACGTGTAACGGATCTGGGAGATGAAGTGTTAATGTCCCGAAAGTGTGTGACCAGGAGGGAGACCGCAGGGCCAGGGCCGGCTCCTCATGCACAAGAGGAGGAGAAGGACCAACCACCACGTCCAAGCCCAAGTGCTTCACCAGGTGAGAAACGCAAAGGAGGTCATCGCTTCCCGGTGAAATGTGAGGCGGGCAACAGCCCTCAAAGCTCGGTGGGTGGGAGGCCCAGAGCCCTGCCCTGCAGGTGGGCAGGGATGCAAAAGTTCCAGGTGGCCCTTGGGGCGTCTAGGGCCGGTTCTGCCAGCCCAGGAGGCTGGTCCTGGAGTCTTTCCTGAGAAAATAATTCTAGACATGAAAGATATTTCCGTAGGATCTTCACTGGCCAGACAGAGCTGGAACCGTACAAATTTATGATAGAGACACGGTACACCTGCTCTGGCGCATGCACACGAGAAGGTGATGTGTCCCGTTTGTAACGAGCGGGGAACATTTTCAACATACGACTGACTCGAGAAAGGCCTGATGCGGAAATAAGTGAGCACCCCGACCCAATTGATGGCAAATGGCTGGGCGATAGCTAACCTCACTCCTGCCCACCCATCCCTGGTCTAAAGGGGCCGAGAAGCCACGGTTCGTGGGTGAGGCCACGCAGGGCTCTGTCGTGCAGACGCTGAGGGCCGTCCCCTGCGAGGGTGAGCCATGGCCGGGCTTCCGTTGCCTGAGTGTTCTCCCTGTCGGGGCCTCAGTTTCTTTCTGTGAAGTGGAGCTGGCGTTACATATGCAAGAGCTAACCAAAACAACGCCACCAACAAACCAAACCAAACCAAACCTGGGAGGAAATAAAAAATGTCAGTATTGATGTCTGGATGAGATGCCAGGGGCATTTTCTCCTCTGTTCTCCAAAGTGTTAATGGGCCTACGATATTTTATAACAACAAAGAATCCCAGCCTCTCAATCTGTGCCGCCCGTGCAGTAGAGTTGGGAGGAGGCTGTTCTGGGTGTGGCCACGGGCCCTGGGAGGTGCAGGGGAGCTGTCCGCTCTCTGTGCCTTGGGAGAGTCACCGTCCGCACGCCCCTGGGAGCCAAGTGTCAGCCTGGGCCCCAGCACTGCCGCGGGTCTCAGGGGCCCAGGGGGAGTCTGCAGATGGCTTCATGTGCCACCTCTTTTTTATAAAGTGGCACACGCAGCCCACAGTCTTGGTCCTCCCCTCCTCGGTGCCCTCTGACCTCTACCCTCTGCCCTTTCCCACCCGTAGTTCTCAGCACCTTCCCGGAAGCCCCAGCGACTTCCTCCTTGCAAGCCTCAGGGCCTCCTGGCCTCCTGCCATCCCAGCCCTGCCAAATGGTTCAGTGGTAACTAGCCGGCTGCTCCTGCCCTGGTGCTCCCTCCAAGGATGGGACTCCTCCCACTCCTACAGGATGCTCTCATGGCTCTGCTCTGCCACCTGACTCCATGGCTGTGGTCTCCCGGAAGTCCTGGCTCTACTGCTTGTTCTCTGGAAGTCTTGGCTCCATGGTTGTGGTCTATTGAAGTCCTGACTCTGCTGCTGTGGTCTCCGGAAGTCCTGGCTCCATGGCCAGGTTTGTTGAAGTCCTGGGTTCACTTCTGTGGTCTCTCAAAGTCCCGGCTCCACAGCTGTGGTTTACTGAAGTCCTTTCTCCACCACTGTGGTTTCCGTAAGTGCTGGCTCCATGGCTGTGGTCTGTTGAAGTCCTGGCTCCACTGCTGTGGTCTCCAGAAGTCCTGGCTCCATCACTCTTTGACTGTTCGATGTCTGGGTCCGTTGCTGGGGTTGTTGAAGTTCTGACTCCACTGCTGCAGGGCGGCTGGAGCACGGGCTTCTTTGCTATGGGAGTGTTGATGCAGTCATGGAGGTGGGGACATGTGACCCTTGCTGAGTGTGTTTTCCATGTGTTTGCCCAGAGGAACTGCTGGTGCCGTGGAACTTTCCTCACAGCGCCGCTCATACCTCACAGCTGGCATCCACACCTGGGCCCTCAGAATCTTGGTAGCTCCCAGAATATTTGTGGTTCCCTTCTGCAAGCCCCTTATCTGAATGCCTTCTGCTCCTTGAACCCCCCAGGTGGAAGTTCCTCATGCTCACCTGGACCCCTCAAGGGTGGGGAAATTATACACTCAAAGCAGAGATCTAGAAACTGGCTATTCCTAGCTAATGAGAAGCAAGTTTTGTGTATTTTTACAATGAGCCAAAAATGTTTCCTTTAACAGCTTCCAGACCTGTAATCGTGTAGAAAAATGGGTCTGACTCGGAGCCGTTAGCATTGGCAGCTGCTCTGTTTTACCTGCTTGCAGGTAAGTGGGAGACACCTCCATTGGGGGACAGTTACTTAAGAGAGCCTTTCCCTTATTAGAAGTAACCAAAGACCCATCCTGGGTCTTACAAATGCCACAGAAAATAAGTGGACTCCACTTCACTGGACTATACCAACATCAGATCTGGAACTTTAGTTCTAACAGGTAATTGAATTTTAGCATATTACATGCCATTACTAATGGTAATAACATAAATACGGTACTTTCCTCTGTTCAGATTGTGTTTATGAGCCACCACTGATCATGATAGTCTTGTCTGATTGAAATACGACAATCAGGACGCATATCACAATCTCCCATTAGGGTTGTGGATTTGTTCTTTCTCCTTAAATTTTATTAATTTTTGTTTTCTTTATTTTGGAACTACCTTATTCCATACGTACAAGTTTAGGACTATCGTATTTTCTTGATTAATCACTACTGTCATCATCATGTATTATCTCTTTACCCCTAGGTTTTTGTTTTTGGCTTAGACTATATTTTGCCTGATATAAATATAGCTACACTGATTTTTTTTGGTTAATATTTTCTTGACATAACTGTTCTACTTTTTGCTTTCAATCTTTCTACAATTTTATATTTTATGTGTGTCTACTGAAAATAGAACATGGCCGAGTCTTCAAACTGGCAAAGTTGATCCTTTTATATTTATTTTGATACAGATAGATTTGGAATATTAAAAATGCATTTTATTTTGTAAGATGCATCTTATTTTATGCAAATTAATCTTGTTTTGTAAAATGTTCTTATTTTATAATAAGAAGTTAACTTTGTGAATGCTGTAAAATAAAACAGTGAGATTACTAATTATTTTACGGCCCCTGTGCAGAAAAACTGCTGAAACATACGATAAGAAGCCCTTTCTCAGCAGATTGTTCTAGCCATTCCCATAAGAACTCCTGCAAGTGTGTAGAAAGGAAAGATGAGATTGGATTAATAGTCGTGCATGAACATGAGCTAGAGCTCTAATCTTGATTTTCGCTTTTCTTCTATGTAATTACACTGCAATTGAATATAAAATATACTAATGTTCCTTATGATTACCTACCTCTAATGAAGCAAATACAGTATCTTTTAAAGTGTAATTGTCTACTTTGCAAAACATCTCTTACTAAAGAAAGGCTCATGACGCTATGCCTTTAAGTAAACAGTTGGCGCTCCTCGTTCTTGAACGTTTTCAGCAGCACGGTATTACACGTGCAGTAGTAAAACACACACGTAAATATTTGAAAAATATTTGTGAAATATTTCAAACCTCAAAACTTCTTTCTAGGCCCTTTTCATGAAAAATAATGGCTCTTCCAAAAAATGACTCTCAGTTGACCTTTCCATTCAGTTAAACCTGAAGTCTCTCTAGTAAAGGTGCCCTGGAGCTGGTGGCCACCGACCCGCAGCAGAATCTTCTGGAATCGATAGCGTAATCGCCGAGGCGGAATCGGGTCTGGGTGATGGCTATTGACGTCTGAGGCAGGCGGGACCCAGACTTGATACATCGGTGCTGGGGAGAGGTAGCGAGGCTGTGGTGTGGCCTCGGCGGCGGCAGGTGGGTCCGGAGGTGAGGCCACACCTCACAGCCCGAGCACGAGGGGGCTTCTAAAGGGGGTGCCTGTGACTTGGTTTCCAGTCACCTTTTTACCGTGTGTTTTGTTTAGTTTGTTTTCTGTTGGGAATTTAAATATCAGGAAGACAATTTGGGATTTTCTATCCAGAAACTCATCGGTTCAGAGGGGCTGCAGCATGTCGGACTTGGAGCCGCATTTTAAGGAAAGGTTCAAAGGCGATGAAGGGCAAGGCCTCCCCCGCTGGGAGGAGACGGGCTTTTTATAGCAGGGCCGGCTCCGCGGCAGGCTTATCCGGTGGGATAAAAATAACAGTGGAAATCTGGACCGCTGGTTTTTGTTGCCGTTGGTGTTAACATGTTATTTGAAAACTAAGAATCTTTTAAGGATGCGGCAAACTCACTGCGCAGTCCACCGTCCGCGTAGCGACTGCAGTTCTGTCCGGCCATTCGATGGTGCAGAGAGATACGTGTGGTCCGCCTCTCCTGGGGCCCGGGCACTTTTCTTCCTTTTCTTTTCTTTTTTCTTTTCTTTTTTTGTTTCTTTTTTCTTTTCTTCTCTTCTCTTTTCTTTTTTTTTCTTTTCTTTTTTCCTTTTCTTTTCTTTTCTCTCTCTCTTTCCTTACTTACTGGCACTAGAAGTCAGCCTTTGATTGTTGAAACAGTAGACCATAATTTTAATTTGCGTTTAATCTACGTTTCGTGATACGTTGCAACACATTTTTGTGCTGAAATGAGTTCATCGGAGGTCAGAGCTGAAATGGCAATTCAATTCTCAGTGGTACTTTCTCTGACATTCAAAAAACTTTTTTTTCAGGTTTGAATTTATTCATTCTCAATGAGTAGAACAAATCTGGGGAATTAAAAGTTGGGAGGCCTGAGTTTTTCTGGTTTTGTTTTTCTTTGTTTTAGTTGGTTTATTTTGGCCTCTGAATAGACTATTGTTACAAATAAGATCCAGAGTATTAATTCACGGTAACCTGGCAAATGCAAAGAATAATTCATGTTGTTTCTTAAAGATTATTTCATTGTGGCAAAAATATTCAGAATATTTTAATAGGTTGCTGGAGGTCAATAGAACAATTTAGATGCCTGGTTTTCAGAAGTTTAAATGTTCTCACTGTGTCTATGATTAGACAGAGAAGCTGTTACTCTCCTGCAATTTCTGATTTAATTCACTCTAGGAGCTTCAGTTACTCCATGGCAACGGTGGCCTGGGGATCCCAGTGAGGGGACCATGGCCTGGCACTGGCTTTCTGGGGCGTGGTGGTCTTGGCACCCCCTTTGGGGTCGAGCAGGGCCCCAGCTCAGCCCCGGGGTGGGCCTGGCAGGGCGGGAGGGCTTTCCTGAGACGGCAGAAGAGCTGCCCCACCCTGCCATGGCTCACTGACCCGGGTAAGGTGGAGCCGGCCCCGCAGAGCTCGGGCTGCGCCAACACCGGGCACGTGGGCGCCCCGCTCTGTACGGAGAAGCAGAAAACCTCCGGGGCGTGTGGGGCAGACGCTGAGCATGAGGCAGGAGATGGGTCACCGGAGCCCCAGAAGCTGCCTGTCCGGACAGCAAACTTCCCGCAAGGAGCAGGAGAGGGCACCTGGGCACGCCAGACTCGACTGCTGCGCAGGTGTGACGAGGTGGTCCTTGTCTGAGACAAGGCAGGGGTTACCGGAGACAAAAGCCAATTGCGGGGCTCAAAACTCCTGAGGGGGGATGTCCTGAGTGGTAACTTGGTGCCACGGGTAGAAATAAATTGGCCACGAAGGTAAAGGTTTATTTCCGGACTCAGTTCTGCGGCGCTGATCCGTATCGTCACCTTCACGCAGGTGCCGCGCTGTTCTATTTGCCCTGGCTGTGTACTAAGCTCTGGAACTGGGATGTGTGAGTTCTCCAACTCTGTTTTGGCTGCTCTGGGTCCTTTGTATTTCCATATGAATTCTAGAATCAGTTTGTCAATTTCTGCAAAAATGTCAGCTGGAGTTTTGATCTGCAGATAATTTGGGGAGATTTGCCATTTTGACAGTGTTGGGTTTTCCAATCTATGGGCATCCGATGCTTCTCCATTTTTTAAGAGATACTCTTCAAACTCTCAGCAGAAGTTTGTAGCTTTCAGTATACGAGGCTGACCCTTGTCCGGCGAAGAACAACAAGGTTCGTGAATTTGGAAGGAGGGCTTTGTGTCTCACAAGGGTCGCAGCTGCCGGTGGCCTGGGCAGATGACGACAAGCACTTCCGGGGAGGGCTGAGGGCGGGAGCTGATGCTGGGTGGGTGGCTGAATGCACACGTTTGACAGGCGTGGGGCGAGTCGTGGGTATTCGTGGGAGGAGAAACATCACAGCGCAGTCCAGCTTCACGCCCCTTCATGGGACCTGTGTACAGAAAATGACACGATCTGAGGGTGGAGGTTCCTGTCCTCTGAGGTCCACAGGTGAAGGGGGAGGGACACACGGACCCTCACTGCCATCCTCCGTAGGCTGGTCAGAACCCCTCGTGGCCAGTGGCCTCCTGCTGGGGAGGAGTGCTGTCCAGTGGTGCCACAGCTGCAAAACGGGAGGGTGGCACCGGGGTTGGTGGTGCAGGTCTCTCCGAAAGCCCTTGTGTCGGCCCCTGGGCAGGTGAGCAAGGGACGGGTGCAGTGACGTGTCCCACCCAGCTGCTTGTGGCCGGGGTTTCAGTTTTTCAGTTTTCTCTGGGATCCTCTTTACCAAGGGGGAGTCCGTTTAGTTGTGGGGGCAGGGGACGGTGGTTAGGATTTTGTTTTTATTTCTCATCCTTATTTTATTGAATTTCTTCCTGAGTATTTTATTCTTTGTGGTATGATAATGAAAGAATTCTTTTCCTAATTTTATTTTTGGTGAATTCATGGGAAGTGCATAGAAATGCAATTGGTATTCTGTATTGATCTTGGATCCTGTTGCCATGGGGATCTTATGTATTAGTTCTAGTAGACTCTGTAACTTCTTAGAATTTTCGACGTAAAGCCTTGTGTCATATGTGAATAAAGGCAATTTTTTCTTTTTTTCTTTTTTTTTTATGAACGTCTTTTTTTTTCTTTGCCTGATTGCTCTGGCTAGAACCTCTGGTATGGGACTGAGTAGAAATGCTGAGCTTGCACATCCTTGCTTTGTTTCTTAGAGAGAAAAGCAGCGTTCCATTTTACAACATTCCATTTAGGTTTTTTTATAGGTGTCCTTTATTAGGTTGAGGAGTTTTTTACAAATTTCTAATCTGCTGAGAAATTTTATCATGAATGTGTGTTGTATTTTGTCAAACTTGTTTTCTGCATCTATTTAGGTGTTTTTTTTTTTTTTTACTTTTTAAACCGTTAATAGCGTTTATAACACTAATTATTTTGGTTATAAAACCAACCCTGTGTTCTTCCCTTCACGTTGCAGAGTTTGGTCTGCTGGCATCTTGGTGAGGACCTCGCGCCTGTGTTTACGAGACGTGAGTCTGAAGCTTCCTGCTGACGGCTCTACCTGCTTTGTGTCGGGGCCATGCTGGCTTCAGAGAGTGAGTTGGTAAAGCTCCCTGATCCCCCACTGTCTGCAAGACTTTGGAAAGAATTGGTATTATTTTTTTCCTTAAAGTTTTGACACAATTCGTGAGTAAAACCACCTAGGTAAGGGTTTTTCTTTACGGAAAGATTTTTAATTATGAATTCCATGTATTTACTTGTGATAGGTCTGTTTATGTGTCTTCATGAGTCAGTTTGGCTGTTTGTATCTTTCCAGGAATTTGTTTACTTCTCTAATTTATTGACAAAAAGTTATTCATAGTATTTTCTTTATAATCCTTTTAACTTCGCTGGTGACATCCCCGTTTTTATTCCTTATGCTGGTAATTTGTGTTCTCTCTCTCTCTCTTTTCTTCATTAGTCTAGCTAAAGATTTATTACATTTCAAGGAACCAACTTTTGCTTTCACTGATTATGTCTATTTTTTAAAAAAGTTCTCTATTTGATTGAATTTCCACTTTAATATTTATTATTTTCTTTGCTTGCTTTGGTTTAATTTGCTCTTTTTCTCTGTCCAATTTTGAAACACAGGATCTTAAGTTGCTGATCTGGGATTTTTTTCTTTTCTAATATTTCTTTTCTTTCCAGCATTTAAAGCTAGACACTCACCTCTGAGCACTGTTTTAGTTGCATCCCATAAGTATGTTGTGTTTTTATTTTTATTCATTTAAAAATATTTGCTAATTTCCCTTGTAATTCCTTCTTTGATCCATGAGTTACTTAAAAGCGTATTGTTTAATTTCCAAATATTTTGGAATTCTCAAATTTCCTTCTGTTGTTGTTTATTTCTAGTGATATTTCTAATTTCATTGTGGCCAGAGAACACACACTGATTTCAATTCTTTTAAATTTATCGAGAGTTGTTTTATGGCTTGTGTGTGGTGTATACTGAAAAATATTCTGCATGCATTCGAAAAGATTATGCATCCTGCTGCTGTTGTGAAGAATATTCGCTAGGTACCAGGCGGGTCAAGTTGGTTGATAGCGTAGTTCAGGTCTTCTGTGTCCTGGCTGAGTTTTTACCCAGTTTTCTGTCAGTTATCCAGAGTGCGATTTCAAAGTGTCCAACTGTCATGGTGGAACTCTCTACTCTTCTCTTCAACTTTATTAGTTTTACTTCATATATTTTTGGGCTCTGTTGTCAGTTGTGTATGTGTTTATAATTCTTATAACTTTTTGGTGAATTGAACTTTTCACCATCATAAGCGTCCTTTTTTTTTTTGTCTTTGTGATGTGTGTTGTCTCACAGTTTGTTTGTCTGATGTTGGCATGGCGACGCCAGGTCCCGTGTGCTGACTGTTTGCGTAGCATGTGCTTTCCCATCGTTCGCTTTCAAACTTCTTGTGTCTTTGAAACTAAAGTGTTTTATAGAGAACATAACACTGGCTCTTGCTTTTGCTTGTTTTGTTTTGTTTGTAAAGCATTTAAACGATCTCTGACTTTTGATTAGAGTTTTTAATCCATTTATATGTGATGAATTTATCAATATTGTTGGATTTATTTTTGCCATTTTGATGAGTTTTTTATGTTAATATCTTTTCTGTTCTCCCATCCCTCCCTCACTACCTTCTTTTGTGTTAAATAGCAATTTTCTAAGGTACCATTTTATTCCATTTTTAATGTTATCGTCTTAGGGAAATACTGCTGTAGGGATTACAGAACATGTATTTTCTCATCTCAGTCTACTTTGTGTTCATACTAACTGAACAGTGGCAAGCCAGAGCCTCTTTGCTCCAATTCCGCTTCCTCCTCTTCCTCCTTTACGGTATAATCATGTCTATGACAGGCATGTGCATAAACCCAACAGCACAGTTTTATTATTGTTTGAAGTCATTGCATTTTAAATAACTTCAGAGAACAACACAAAAGTAGACTTATGCTGTCTTTATGTTTACCCACATAAAAACTTTAACATTATTTAATATTTTTTCATGGGCATTCAGGTTACCATTTGTTGTTATTTCCTTTCGATCTGAAGGATTTCCTTTAGTGTTTTTCTTGTAAGACAGATGTGCCAGCAGCAAATTCTCTCAGTATTTCTTTATCTGGAAAACTCTTGTTTTCTTTCACCTTTGAAGGATGTTTTTGTTGACTACAGAATTCTTGACTGACAGTTTTTTCCTTTTCAGAACTTTCGATGTATCACCCCAATACCTTCTTTCGTAAGTTCTTTGTTACGAGACTCAAACTGTTAGTTTTGTTATAGTTCACTGGTGGATGGTGATTTTCTCTTTTCTCTTGCTGCTTTCAAGATTTCCGCTTTTTCTTTGGTTTTCAACAATGCGATTATGAGGGGTGTAAGTATGTATCTATTTGTGTTTACCTTGTTTGGAATCTGTCGCGCTTTTTGGGTGTGCAGAGTTTTCATCCAACTTGGGACTTTTTCAGCTATTATTTCTTCCAACGTTCCTCTGCTGCTCTGTCTCTTGTGACTCCCACTAAACACACGCTGATATATTCAGTGGCATGCTGTAGGTCTCTGCGGCTGTTTGTTTTTCTTTGCTGTTTCTCTGTTTTGCTCATCAAATTGAATACTCTCTTTTGATTTGTCAAGTTTTCTGATTCTTTCTTCAGTCAATCCAAATTTCCCATTGAGAGACCTTTTCCTTTTGGTTATTGTGCTTATTCATTCCGGAATTTCCATTTGCTTTTTTATAATGATTTCCATCTCTTTGTTGATATTCTCTGGTTGATAAGTCATTATTATCATATTTTCTTTAATTCTTTAAACATAGTTTCCTTGAACCTATCTATAGTGGCTTTTTTGAGGTCTTTGCTCAGTTCAGGGTTCAACATCTGAGTCCTCTCTGAGAGTTTCTATTGACCTTTTTTTCTTTGTTATGTCAAGATCACGCTTTCCTGTCCCGTTACATGTCTTGCAATGTTTTTTAAACCCTTGACATTCTAAGTGATATGTTGTAGCAACTCTACATTATGATTTCTGCTCCCCCAGGAATTTGTTGTTGCTAGTCTTGTTTATTGCTTGTTTAGTGATTGCTTAGACTAATTCTGCAAATTCCGTTTCCCCTGCCGTGTGTGACTATTAATATCGCTGTTCAGTTCTCTGCCCCTTTTTATTCTTTTTATATTCAAGCCTGGTTTTGTAGCGATCACTTCTGGTCAGTATAGCTTAGTAGCCAGATGCCGTTTGGTCAATTGTTGTGCTAAACGTCTCGAGCTAATAAAGCTTCTGCCTTTTGTCAGTAGATCTGTGTGGGGTTTGGGTGATGCATTGTAAAATCAGGCAGTTCATAGAACTTGCTGCAACGTTTGCCTCCTGGTACTTTTTGCCAGAGAGATTGTGATCATATTGAACACCACACCCCACGCCAAATTAAATCAGCCCCTCCAGCGGGCTGGTTTCCACTGCCCTCCCAGCCTGGGGGAAAGCACCACACTGTTGAACCCGAGGCTGGACAGGGTTGAAACAGCTTCAGTAAAAACACCACAGACTACAATGTTTTCACCTGAGGTTCAGGAGGATTTTTTTAGAATGTATGCTTCTCAATTATTGGGATGATTTTTATCTGATTTCCAGAGTTCTGCAATATTGTTCTTGACAATTTTGCCTAGTTTTATTATATTTTGGGGGAAGATTTGTCAAGGTTTCCCTCCACCATTTCAGAAGTCCCACCCACCTAGAATAAAATTCAGGGTAAAAAAAATATGCGTTAGTATTTCTTGGTTGGTGTTGCCACCACAGCAGAGAGTTGGGCAGAAATATTGATACATTATTGTTTATTGCGAAGCATTGTATAACTTTTGGATGGTATTTCTCTAGGGAGTTCAATTTTGTCTGACTCTAATGTTGTAAAGAACCGAGTCACAGAATACGCACGGTTCTGCCGGGGTCTCAGAATTCTTCCGGTATCACTGCTATTTCTTGGAGACTGTGGCACTATTAGAAGAGTTGCCCTGGAAACAACCTCAAGCAGAAGTCCTTATCGTTCATCTCCGGCATTCTCAGACATGTGCTAAGCATCCGACGGCATCTTTTAGAAACAGGATGACCTCAGCGTTGCTGAGAATATTCCCACTGCCTGTTCTGTGCCTGCTGACTATGTCTGCAGGTGACACACTCCTGCCGCTTAGTCCCCGGCGTGCCGGGTGCATAATCTATTGCTGCTTTCAAAGTTGTGCGCAACGCCTTCCCCAGACCTGCAGGTGCGGAGCTGAGCGTTGAGTCAGTTGTTCCTCCCAGCAGAGTCCGGTCTGAAGTCTCAGTCTGCTCCAGAGGGCAATTCCGGCTCAGACTATTCCGCAAACAAGCCGTGCCCTCTTCCCATGGACACACGGAAGTGTAAGAAAAAGCTATTTTACAGCAGAAGCTTGTGTAGAAATATGATTCTCCTTACTGCTTTTGCATCTGAATTTGAAAACTGTGAAAAACTGATATCTTTTTATAGTGACGCTTTAATATTCAGAGAAAAACAAGTGTTTGTGTTTTAATTTTCCATGTAATTCTTTTCCTATTTCAGAAATAATATCTACACAATATAAAAAAACTGGAAATTTTGAATGAACAAAGAGGAAGCTTAAATCTACACCAACGTCACCGCCCCCAGGTCGGTCCTGTTGCTGTGTCAATGCGTCTCCTTGCGGCACTGCAGTGACGCCATCGGTGTTTCCTCTGTCACTTGTGTTCGTCTCCAACCCTGTGCACAGCGTCATATCCCGAGAACCTCTCACGATCTCCTGCGACTTGCAGTTTTTTTGCCGCTATAAATTCTGTTTCAATAACACCTTTGTTCGTGATAATTTCAGGATTTTTGAACATTTCTTGGATTAGATGCCTTTAAAAACAGGGGATTTGTAGTTGGAAAGAGAGTAACATAATCAAGGATTCTAGTAAGTGTCGTCCGTTGGCATCCCGAGACACTGTCCCTGCGTGTGTCGGCACAGGGTGACGACCGTTTCTCGGATAAGCTGCACTCTCTACAACACTGCGGGTTTGCAGAAAACAAGGAAGACAGTCCTCATGTGTCCTGCATTTGGTGACTCCTGTTTTCTATTAGAGCGATGCATCTGTTACAGTTAATGACCCAATACTGAGACATTATTACCAGGGTCTATGTTTTATTCAGGTTTTCTCAGTTTCACGGACTCCCTTTTTTCTGTCCCGGCCGCCGCGGTGCCTGTAGTCAGCACGTCCTCGCTGAGCTCTGCCGCACGTCAGGAAGGAGGGAGTGCGGCACCATCCACGGTGAAGGACAGTACAGGAGGCATTTGGGTAAAACTCCCACAGTGTGTCTTTCGAAAACCATCCATGTTAGGGCCAACGCCGGCCGCAGTTGGCCAGAGGTGGAGCACACACTGGTCCGGCTCCCTCGTCTCTGGCCAGCGTGGGCGGCCACTGAGGCCGGGGCTGCCGTCCGGCTGGCGTCCAAGTCAGCAGAGTTCTCGCTGTTTGCATAAGAACTAAAGCGCTGCATTGTCCCTTTAGCAAACATCTTGGGCTTCATCTGTCTCATGTATTTTCCAAAATACCCTCCAGGTCACTGACGAACCGCTGTCCGGCCGAGAGTGTCTGTGAGACGCGCCCCACGTTCTTAGGGGGCTTTCTGTTTAACCGCAAGTGTATGGGATCCATGACCCTGGGTCTTTCCGGGGGTTTACGGGGTGGGGGGGGGCCTCACACCGGGCGCTGAGTTCTGAGAGGCCGTGTCCCTGGCAGTGCATTTAGTGTGGTCTGACGCCAACTCTTAATTCCGGGGCCCTCTGTCCCCAGAAGGAATGTGCTGGAGCCTTTGGATTGAACCCGCATCCTACTTAAAACCTGGACAGCTTAGCTCATCCCTCTCCTCCCACCTTTTGTCACAGGTGTTAGCACTTGGCCTGAAACTCTGCTTAGCGAGCTCTCGGTGGCTGGGATGTTCCTACGTCCTGAGTTGCCACAGGCCACGGTGCTGCCAGGTGTCTGCGCGGCGCAACCAGGTTTCCTTCCTCCCGTCCGCAGTGGCATTTCCTCCGTCCCCTTCACGCCCTTACAGCTGCCTCGTTGGAGCCAGTCAAACCGCCCAGTCACAGAGCACGCGTGGCCCGGGCGTGGGTTCCGTGAGTCCGCACAGGCCTGCACCGGTGTCCGAGCAGAGCCACTTCCCGCCGGCTCCTGGCATCCGGAGGCCCGTGAGACCGAGCTCCGTCTCTCCCGGACTGGTGTCTAAGACAACGAGAGGATCTGTGAAAAGGTGACATCAGAGCAGAGTGGTTATGAAAGGTGTTGTTCGCACCTCTGCACCCGGTGCCGTCCTCCGCGTGGATCCCGCCCATGCGGCTGAAACACAGTCTCGGGTCCTGTCGGTGACTTTAAAGTCACCTTCACTAAACAGACAACGAAATAAATGTGTGCGGGAACACGGGGACACACAGTTGTTTGTGACAGTGGTTTCCCCCCTGCGGAAATAATGAGACTCGTCAAAACTTAAGCTTGGAAAAAAAAGCCCCGGCTAACCGATGTGTTAGATTTTCCAAATACTGAATGTTAAAGGCGACGTTTGAGTTTAGAAATGCCGCAACGCTGAGAAGCGGTGAGTGTCGCGCCGCAGTTCCCGCCCAATCCGGAACCGGCCTCTCTGCGGGGACAGTGGGGACACGGCGGGGACGGGGGACAGCGGGCTGCAGTGCGGCGCGGCGCCCACAGGTGGCACAAGCGCGAGACTCGCGCCGCCGCCGCCCGCGACCCGCCCCGCAGGCGCGCGCGGGGTCGGGTCGGGTCGGGTCGGGTCCAGTCCACACGGGCCGGCCGGAGTCCGGGTCCACACGGGCCGGGTCTACAAGGGTCGGGTCCGCCAGGCGCGCGGCAGAGGCTGGGCGCGTCTCCGGGCAGCGCCCTCTGCTGGCCACCCGCGGGCTGGCAGCTCGCGCGGCGCCGCGCTCGGGAGGACGGGTCTGGGGCCCGGTCTGGGCTGCGATGGGACAGGGACGGGATGGGATGGGAGGGGCTGGACAGGGATAGGAGAGGGCTGGGCTGGGCTGGGATGGACAGGGATAGACAGGGATGGGCTGGGCAGGGCTGGGATGGGCTGGGATGGGACAGGGACGGGATGGACAGGGCTGGGCTGGACAGGGACGGAGTTTGGGCAGGGCCTGGTCCCAGGGACTCCCTGCTGCAACAGCCCAGAGTTGGGAACCTGGAATAGGTCAGTATTATTCATGTCATTACTGTCATTAAGTATTAAGGAAGCGTCTTCAAGCACTTGGGGTGAGCACCGTCCCTTCCTCAGGGCACCTGGCTCCTCGCCTCTCTGTCTGGAAGGCCTGTCCCAGCCAGGTGTGGGATCCAGGGGCCGGATCCTGGACGGGAGTTTCCGCTCGCTGGAGAGCAGCCTCGCCCGGACTTGTTCTTAACCTGTTGAATCATAAGTTGCCACCCAGCAATAAGGTGTAAAGGGGTCGCAGCCTCCTAGGGGCCCGAGGAGCTGTGCGCCCAGAGCTCTGCTTTCCGCCTAGCGGAGAGATGGGACTGCTCCCCAGGCAGGAAAGACAGCAGGGCCCTGGGCTTCTGTGCCTGATCCCACAGTTTGCCCCTAGGAAGCCCCTCCAGACTCTCCTGCCTCTGCCATCATTGGTGACGCCCTCCCCCACCTGTCCCCGCAAGCCTGGGTTTGCGAGAGATGCAGACCCGGCAGCCCCAAAGCCCCAGGACCCGCACTGTCTCCCCAAGCCCACACCCAGGAAGGGGGTGCTGTCTGGTCCCACCGGGTTCTGACAAAACAGGACCTAAGTTTAGACCTGGATAATTTTCTGCCTGTTACTGTCAGAAACATCTTGGATTTTCTCTTAGCTGGACTTTGTCACCCTCTGTTCTGCTCGTGGGCTGTGAGCCTTGCCGTGGTCCTGTGGGGACATGGTGGGCCGATGGGACTAAACTTCACTGGAGGCCTCTTCTGTCCAGGGCACCAGGTGACACGTTCTCACGTATAATTCAGTCCTTCACATCGAGTAATATGGTTCTACTGTCCCCCTTTTACAGATGAGGAAATTGAGTCTCTAGGTGGCTAATTAGCTTGCTCATGGCCGAGTGGAGCCACCAGTCTAGGACCCTCAGCACCCAGGCAGGTTGTTTCCTCCCTGAAGGAGGGGGGCTCTACGTGCTCTGCTGCCACGGGGCGGGGACAGCCTTCGTGGCCTCAGGTTGGGGTACGCAGGGCTCAGGACTCTGAAATCCTGTTCTATGGGCAGAGATGACCCCCATCATCTCCAGTGGACTCCCCAGCACCAGTCCTGCTTCATCTCTGACCCTGTCCCCTTCTCGTCCAAGCCTGACCAGGGGCGCAGGTCCAGGAGGGCATCAGAACAGAGCAGGGGTCTCTTGAGGAGGTGGGCACTCCCTGGTCTCAAGGCAGGGCTGCAGACATCGTCATTTTGGTATGAAAGATCTATGCTGAGCATCTATTAAATAAACCATCAGAAACTGAAAAAGGATTCTAGATTCCCCTTGCACCAACATTGTAAGTGGTTTTTGTATTTAAACCCAGAACTACCAGATTTGTGAAGAATTGAGTAACTGGAATTTAAAGAGGGCAAAAGATAAAGGATTTCAAATTTCATCCTTGCATCTGAATTTCAGGCTGTTTAAGGACCAGGTCTGAACCGTCATCGTGGCTAAGTGAATGTCTGTTGCACAAGCACGCACCTGATTTTGTCTGATGGAGTGAATTTATGAGGTTGACATTTTAAGAAGTCAAAATTTTAGCGCATTTCAAGCACTGGAACACATATACAGCCTTGTTCCTTGCGGTGGCAGGCCATCCAGACTGAAGCCTGACTTTGAGGTGGCACTGACCTTTTAAAAGTCCCTGTGAAAGGCAAGGTCTGGTGCTCTGCAGAAGCACAGAGTCAAATATTTTTTCTCTTTAATTGATACCATTTTAAAAAATATGCAAGGGCTGGAATATTAATTGCCAATTATTTTCATAGGAATTCACAAGAAAAACACAAAGTCGAAATAGAAGGGACATGAACAGAGAGCTCGGAGAGAAATCCGGAACACTAAATCCCGTTAGAACATGTGGAGCCCCACGCCGAGCCGAGAGGTGCAAATTAACAAAATAATAAAAAAAGAAAATACCAGTTTTCACCCAGCAGATCGGCACATGCTCAGTTTTGTGGCAGCAGTTAGTGTTGGCAGAAGTACGGTGAGAACAGCCCTTCCGTGGCCACCGCTGGGTGTATAGATCCGCTCAGCTGTCGTGGGCAGCTTTTCGGCCACGCTTACCAAGAGCACTTTGTTTAGTAGCTTTGACCCAGTTATTCCACTTCCAGGAAAAGAAAAAAAAAATCAAGGAAACCAAAAAGTATCACCCTTCTGTGACTTTCATCACAGGGTAATTTATAATAGGGGGAAAACTGGAAACAACCCACTTTTGTAAGAGCAGAGTGACGCTAAACTAAACACAGCCCACGAGAGAACGGCAGTGGGACCCGGGAGAGCAGGTGCCCGGCGGCTAGTGAGAAAAGCCGGGATCACACACACAGAACACGCACACGTTTGCACAATCATATGTGTATGCATGTATTTATGTATCAAATATGTTGTATATTTAACGCATACTTAAATGTGCACTATATTTGTGTATTTTTGTAATATGTATTTAACAGACACTTATGAAATACCTTTAAAAGGCTGCAAAGGAAAACAAGAAAATAGCAATACCTTAATGAGAGACTTTAACGGGAAATTTTTAAAAGATTTAGTGTATTACATGTTCCAAATTTTAGAAAGAGGTGCTTTGCTTTCATAGTCTCAAAAAGTAACAAAAGCGTTTCCCCGACAAGCCGTCGGCCACTCTTGCCCCTGTGTCCTGGCAGTATTATTACGAGGGGGTGGTGTTTCAAGGCTGCAGTTGCTTTAGCGTCCTGAGCAACACAGGCCCTTGTCCTTTTCCTGACAGGCAGCTCCTGGAGCCACTTTGCACCACCCAGACCCGCAAAGGGCTCGGAGCAGGCGGCCGCCTTCCCAGAACGCACGCAGCGCCGTGACGTGAGGTCCTGCCCGCTGACACGGTTCAGAGCCCGCCTCTGTGAGTGCCGGGGCACCTGGAAATTAGCTGGATCAATCACAGAGCCACGGCCTGATGTTAACATTTCGGCAAGTCCGGGTTTTAAAAGGGGGAATGGAAACGGTGGCCGGTGGGCTGGCGTGGCTTGGCCACCTGTGTTGAAATGCGACCAGGAAGTCACCCTCAGAGGGAGGAGGACACTGATGTGCTTAGCTGACCCCCAGCAGCCCTGTGTCAAAGCATGTGGGGGTTATAAATCCTGCGCTGCACACGCGTGTGAATGTGCATAGTGCAGACACAAGGGTGAGCCCTGAAACAGAAGATTCACAGCCAGAGAAATACGGCGCATGAGCCAGGCCCTCGCGGGATCAGCGTGGCCGTTCAGGGCCCGATGCTCCGGCTGTGGAGGAGGGAAGACGGCGGGTGGGCGCACAGGGTCGCCCCAGCTGGAACCCTGCTGGCGTTCACCCCCCTTGCCATTTCCGGAGCTTCCCCACCTGACGGCTGGAGGGAGGTCCCGCCTGCCCCCTGCGTGGGCTCTGAGAGCCTGGTGAGGATGTGCACAGGGAGGGAGCCCTCCCGCGCCCTGTCTCTGTGCCCCGCTTGGTGGCACAGTATCTTCCACAAACGCTTGTCGGCAGCCCCGGGAGGGCAGGGGCCTCCTCCATCCCGTGCGTTCTTGAATTCTCGGAGTTGCTGGTGGCGTGTGGGGCTGTCCCGGATGCAGGAAGGGTCTCCACTGTCCCTGTGGCACGAGCCCCGAGTAGTGCGCGGACACAGCACCAGGTCTTCTGGCAGCGACTGCTGGCTGTCCCCCTGCAGCTCTGTGCACACGGAAATGTGGGAGAGCCGGAGAAAGGACCCCGAGCACGCGGCTAGACAGAGGACCCGAGACACAGTCAGAGACTGGAATCGCGCCACGCTCTTGTCTAATGGGGGTGCTCGTGAGATTCCCCGGTCAGTCCCCTCTGTGAGCCTCCTGCTTCTCACACTGGGGGGATCAGTCCTGGGAGCTGACACGGCGTGGCGTGGGCTCAACCCTGCCTCAGCCACCCGCACAGTATTTAAGGGCGCTGAGCCTCAAGTGGGAGCCGTGATGTTGACGTAGGATCGCTTTCCTCTGAATTCTGCACTGGTAACTGGACAGTTAATTGAAAACAGGTAAGAAGCAGAATTATAAATAAGCACTAAGCAATAAGCACCCACGGCATTTCATTTCCGTTTTAAATACATACGTGGTGCTCGCCTGCCCGTCTTTCCACGTGGAGCCAGGTCTTTTCCTTGAGCAGAGGTTTGCTGACTGCAGTTGAGCAGGATTTTTCTTTCTTTCTTTTTTTATAAACCACATGCATTGACTTCAGTTTCCAGGTTGGGTTTCTTTCAAGTAGGTCAAGAATATAAAGGCACTTGCAAAACAGTCTGAGCGAAGAATCCTTCTAGATTCCTAAGAGATTTTCCCAATTTTTTATGGTCATTTTGCCCAATCTTAATTTTATAGTAATGCTTGTGAGTCTAGTTTCTTGCCGGCAAGTTTTTCCCAAGCACTTGACTTGGCTTTCATACAAAACAAAAGAAATAGCCCTTTCTTCACATTTATCAGATGGTATAACATTTATTTAGTTCACGTACTCACAGTGGAAATGTGACTGGCATAGGCACATTTTTGAAAAGCGACGTGAGCCTTTTGGAGCGAGTGCAGCGAAGGGGCGGGTGGCTGGGCACACGTCAAGGACCTGGAGGTCCCGAGAGCCGGGTGTGAGGAAGTGAGCTCAGGGGGCGTTGGGGGTCAGCTGTGTCTCCCCAGAAAGAGCAGTCCAAGTCCTAAGCTGAAGCACCTAGAACGTGACCTCACTGAGTCCTGAGGGTGGCCCTGATCCGATGACCAGAGTCCTTGTCACAGGGGAACATTCGCACACAGGGACAGACAGGCATGGCGGGAGATGACAGGGACAGACCCGTGGAGGGGGACCAGAGCGATGTGTCTGCTAGGCCAAGGAGCCCCTCATTGCTGGCGAACCGCCAGGAGCTGAGAGGGGGCATGTGACAGGTTGGCTCTCACAACCTGCGGAAGGATCTGACCCTGCCCACGCCCTGAGCTGGGCGTCTGGACCCTGGAACCGAGAGAGCGGATTCCTGTTGTCCACGTGCCCGGGTTTCCTGGCTGTCTTCCCTCCTCGGGGCTGGTGCTTGGCCCTCTTCTCTCCGTCTTCTCTCTCTCTGGAACCTGGAGGCCCAGACACGTGTGTCTCCTGCTCACACCTGTCCTCAGGTCCCGTCCGTCTGCCCGGCTCCTTGCCCGGTGTGCTCAGCCCTCCGGCTGAATGTGGCCAATTCTGGGTACCTCATTTCTCCCTGGAACCTGCTCTTCAAAACAAAGAAAAAAGAAAATGTAGGAAGGTATCTGGGGGAGAAGTAGGCCCAGAACTGGCCTGTGTGGAGGCTGGTCCTCACGGTGAAGTCCCCTCACGCCGCCCTTGGGGTTTCCTGCCGTGACATTGGCTCACAACCTGCCCACCCTAACGCAAGGCTGCGAGCCGGGCGCCCTGCCTGCGTGCACTGCAGTCCTGGACGTGGGCACACCTGGCTCCGCAGGACATGGTTTAGGGAACGAAAGGAAACATTAAAAACAGCTCTAATATTCTCAGAGGAAATCCAAGAAGATATTGTGCCTTTTAAATAAGAGCATCTTTTAGATGACCAAGAAGCCGGGGGTTGACCCGGAAGACTGACCACGGACTTCAGACTTCCAAAAGAGAGTGACTCCTGTCTGGAATTAGATCTCCCTGGTTGAAGGAGCTGACCTGAGTGAGACATTCCCGGGGTCAGCGCTGGGGGATGGTAACCTGCACGTTAAGGTACACCACGCGGGTTCGTTTTCTCTTCTTTCCCTCGCTTGGTACTTCCCCGGCAGAGCCTCCCGGGGGCAGCTTCCAGGCAAACTGCTTGCATTTATCCCTTTCCCCCCGGGGGGGGCCCTGCAGGGGGACCCCGCCTTACACAGGAGCCAAGCTGTCACTGACTATGAGAACAGCAAGCACAGACGGCATGCGTGCAAAGACCCACTGCTTGTGTCTCGTAGGATATTACTTGAGGATACGCTACGACAAAGTACTGGGCAAAATCCGGAAAACAGTCAAGAGACGTGACTCTCAGAGCAGAGGCCACAACTCCAGTTGGATAACAGGTGCAGAAAGAAGCAAGCCCAGGAGACAGAAGGCTCCAGAAGGGAAGTCCTTAGGGAGAAAAACATAAAGACAGTGGGTGTTTCATTGATTTGATACTGCCTTTGAAATACGAGATTTTAGGAACAAGGTAAATAGCAATTAATGAAGAAAAACAAGGCAATGAGAAACTCCAGGAAAACCAAAAAGCTATAAACGTGAGGAAGTACAATTACCGTGCATGATTCCACTTTGCCATAAATAATGTACAGAGTCTGTGATGTAAATATGGTCCATTGATTTTCTAAGCTCTAGAATCAACGTAGACAGAAATCAGAGAATTCTTAATTGTGATTACGGAATAGAGTGTGAATGCCATCAAACTTGACAACATAAAGGTAAAATTCAGAGAGAGTTTGGAAGGTGAGAAGAAGAGACGATGAAAAAATGGAAACACAGAGGATGTAAAAATCTCATCTTGTGAAACAGGGAATGTTCCCTCTGTAGTTAACAGAACAAGAATTCCTGCCATACGGGAAAAGTAACCAGCCCGGGAGCTAGCGGCAGCGCGGGAGGTGAACTGGTCCAGCTCGGAGTGGCAGCTGGACTCTCCCGCCGTGCAAAGTCAGCAGATAATCCCCCAAATTGATAAATCAACAAACAGTGTCGTTAAAAAATACGGGCACAAAAATAACCAGAAGCACCGTTATAGAAATAATTACAGCGAGGAGGGCGTGATGGGTGCAGGGAGAGAGCTCTGTGGCCTTTTAGTCACTTGAGTGAAAGCCAACATTCACATATGTTATTTCTGTAACAATTTAAAAACGTGATTTAAAATTTTTGGTAATTTAGTGATCTACAAGGTATCTTTTTCCTGCGTTCACCGTGTGGTCCATTGTAAATCTGAATGTACGTGGTTTTAATTGCCTGCCGGTCGGGTCCGCACCCGCCACTGACCCTGTCTCGTGACGGATAATTGAGAGCTGACTCAGTTAAGGAACAAAGAGCTTAAAATAGCTGCGGCACGAGGGAATGACACATCATCGTGTCCAGATAACTAGTTCCCAACACGGAATGTTTTCGTGATGGCATTTCCTGTGACACTTGCTTTTTGGTGACAACGTGGTATCTAAAAGGGGGCAAGTGGCCGGCGGCACAGTCCCTGGCACGTCCTGCCTCCCAGGATGGCCCCCGGACCACAGCCGGCCTGCGGTGTGGACCCTGCCTGATTAAACCTGCCTGGAGTTACCCTCGTCATAACCACATCTCCCGGGAACACCCAGACCTGTTTCCCAGGCTCCGGTGGTAACAGGGAGGTCCAGTTCTATTTTTGGCTTTTAATAAATGAAGCCTTTTCCCCAAACTGCAGAGATGGACAAGTAAAAGGTGCTGGCGCTAATCAATCCAGGGATAGAGGCTAGAAATTGCAACCGAGAGCAGCCGTGTGCTCAGTACTGCAGTGTGAAATCAGTGGCGTGTGATCCCACCTAGACACCTTTGCGGTTCGGGTCCAAGCAGCCCCCCAGGTGATTAGCTGGGTGGAAAGCAGGACGTGTCTGTGAAGTCGCCGTTAGCTCTGGAAGGAACTCTGTTCCACACACCCTCGCTCCCTCATCTCCAGAGTGGGACTTTTCAGGCCCGCGGAGAAGAAATGCCCCTGTTCCAAACCATCCCCAGACGGCAGCCAAGCGGTCCGCACCGCGTCGCTGCAGCTCCCGAAAATTCACTACTGGTTTAAAAATTGTATCTTTAGGGCGTCGGACTGGATATATGAAGACAGTTTGCCTGTCTAAATTGCACTCTTTCCAGGAGTTTAGCTGCTTCAAATGCTACGTGTCGGCAAAGGGTTTTTCTTCCTGCAACGTGATGTTTTGGAGAAAAACAGTGAACAGCAAGCTAGGTCCGTCCGGGGGCCGGAGGACACGTTTTTGGAGAGGTCGTGCAGCCGGCTGTGCAGTGCAAAGCCGGAAGTCAGACAGATCCACCTGCCCAAGGCTGGCTCTGGGCTGAAAAGCGGTTGTTGAGTACCTGAGGGTCCCGCGTGTTGGCTGGAGGGGAGCAGCATTCAGCATCACGCGGCCCATGGGGTCTGCTCGGGAATGTTCGGCCAGACCACGGCTGCCTCAGGGGACAGCGTGACAAACGGACAGGCTTTGAGGACGTGAGCACTGGGATGCTCGGCTCTCGCTGGGAAGTGAACTCCTGAGAACACGCCCAGACGGGGTGGCCCAGCAGGCAGGATGCCGGCGTTGGGAATGGGCACACAGAGACGCGTGTGCCTGGCGCCAGGCTGTGCACCTCCCGCTAAAGACGGGGACAGCTTAGGTGGGCCAACCCCTGTCCCATTCCTAACACCACCAGGTATGCTGGCCACAGGCCCCGCGGCCCCTTAGCAGAGGCCAGACGGACATGGGTGGGGGGAAGGCAGGCGCCGCTCATCACCGGCCTCCGAGGCCTCTTGCCTGGCGGTCTGTGTGGGAAGATGGCTGGCCTGGGTCTGGGTCTGGGCCTGGGTCTGGGTCTGGGTCTTTGTCCTGCACACGGTGAAGGTGCCTGCAGAGGAAAGATTTAAAGGTGCGTCCGAGTCAATTTCCTACACAGGCAAAATAAACACAAACACGCCAGGAAATAAAGGGTACAGTTCCCGGTGCAGTCTGTGTGGTGGGGGGACACATTCCAGACCTCCCAGTGTACTCCAGAGAAGACTTTCCCTTTACCGTTTTACTGTCTTAAAGAATGATTTGTTTTAATAATGGAAGGAATGCGTGCTCATTGTGGAAAACTGAGAAAGCACAACAGTTATGGGAACCAGTGTGTTCCTCAGAGACAGCTGACTCCAGCGTGCTCTGACCCGCCTCAGCGAGGTTGCACCACCATGACAGCGGCCGTGTGTGACATCACAGCGGCTGACGCCCTCGCCCCTGCGCCGCTGGCGTAACCGCTTCCATCTCCCTTGAAAGCTCGAAGTAACTCAACAGGGAAACGACCAAAACAAAAATTTCTCCTTCAAATACAGAAAGCATTTAAATATTAACGTTTTCTCTGGAATTAGCTTTTTCCACATCTTGTTCTCTTTCATGCGTCAGGTTCTTACGTTACTTTTAAAATTAGTCTTTAACTGAAGTTTTTATTTTCTCTTTGAATAGCGGTTTTAGATTTTGTCCTTTAAATTGCGTAATTGGCTTTTATTTTAAACTTGTGTTATTTTGTTTCTAATACTCTTTTATTGTCGCTAAGCTGTGGTACAAATACATCAGTCAATGCATTGTTTAAGAATTTCTTTGAAAACCAGCACAGGATTACTTTCTGTAAGATAATCGGTCGTTACTCTAAGAGACAGTAGAGTCTCTGCCATTAGGGTGCAGTTTGCTGTATAGCTACTGGGTCACAATTTGCTCATGGTGTTCCACAGATCCTGTTGTTTTCTCCTGCTCGGTCTGTTGAAGGCTGAGAGGAGTGTTCATCCCTGGTAACTCTCGATGTACATTTAAACTTCTCCTTGTGCTTCTGACAGTTTTCCTACCGCGATAGCTCGCTCGCTAAGCCTCTCCCTTGTGCAGCACATCTTGTCGTCTGAAAGACCCTCTTCAGCCTCCTGGGTGCCTCTGTGTCCTGCCCCTGATTGTAGCCATTGCGACGGGACCACTGCCCCAGGGCCGCACACCCTCCCCGTTAGGGAACTATTCCGTCCCGCCAGGCAGTGTCTCTTTCCGGGGGCTCCCAGGAGGCTCGGGGAGACTCTTCCCACCCGTGGGCTTGGGCTTGGCCATGTGATGTGCTGGGTCCTGTGGCCTGGTCCTCTTGGCTTGCGGCTCCGTGGAGGACTCGGTCTTACAGCCTGGGCTCCAGGGGAGAAATCTGAGCAGCGGATCTGATCCCACCCACGGCCTGGAGCGGAGCTCTGAGCAAGAGACGCCTGCTTGTTATTTTAACTGACATCAAACTGCCGGAATTGAAAGGTTCTTTAAGCAGAAATATCTCAGCAAAACTCGATTAAGACACCATGCTTCCCTATCACCCCACAGGCCTTTGCAACGGGATTGTCTAAATATTTGGGTAAGTTTTCCTTGTTGAAGAAGTCAATTCTCAGACATTCAAAGCATATATGAAAACACCCCACATACACTGAATTTTTAGATATGCTGTTTCAGATGTCAAGGAAATTTCATTAAGTAGGTTGTAAATGACATTGGTGTTCATGAAAGTCGGTTGGTTTAACTCGAGTTACACCAACTGATGAAAGAAAGACTGAAGAGTGACCCTAACTTTACAAGACGTTTCAACAGGGAGATCCTGATTGCAAATGAGACCCGAATCCATTGGGATATCAGGATTTTAAATGGGTGATTTATATAGATGTATATATTCACATATTAAATAGTACGTTAAAGCAGGCAACTGTAAATAGTACATTCTGCGCACAAAATCCATCCTTGGATGTCAACAAATCCACCTGCAGCCGTTAAAAAGCTCATGGTGGGTGCACATGGCTGAAATGCGGAACACGCCGGGTCTGGTCTCATTCAGCGAGCGCCCACGCAGCAGAGGCGGGGGGCCCAGCTGTGGCTCGTGGGACCCGTCTCTGGGTGCGTGTCCGTGTGGCGTTTCCGTGGGAACACACGCCCAGGCACCCGCAGGCCAGCCTTTCTGGCCTGTTCTTTTCCTTTTCACTTCGTACCCATGTGTATTTAATTTTAACTTTTAAAAACATTTTCATGCATTCCTAAAGTTTTCAGGCTCAACAGGATATTTTATAAAGCAAAATAATAAAACTTTCCTCCACATAAACAACGTCTCCTCCTGCCAGTTTGGCCACGCCCCCACCTCCCCTGTTGTCCACATTTTAAGTTCACCCTGAAAAAGAAAAGGGGTCCTGCTTCTGTGAGCAGCCCACATGATTTGTCACCCCAAAGGGACATTCTGAAAGGTGAGATTAATGCAGTCTCCGGGGAGCAGGCGGGGTGTCATGGGGAGGACAGGGAGCAGAGGGGTGTGAGAAGGCGGGTGGGGCTGGCCAGGTCCCTCGCAAGGTGCAGTGGCTGGCGGGCTGGAGCAGGCTCTGGCGGCCGGGCCACGTGCTCGGCGCCCTGCTGGGGAGCAGGGGAAGTGTGGCCCTGCCGCTGGGCCCGAGGGCGGGGGGAGGACGACCTGGTTGGCCTCATAGAACAGCTGGACCCCACACGGCTCGCTGAGCTCTGGGGCCTCGGCTCTCATGGCTGGAATTGGGAAAAGGAGGCCGAGGGACCAGGGCTGACGCCCCTGCTCTGGCCGCGCTGCGCACGCAGGGTGTCGGCCAGCGGTCTGATGGAATCACAGGCCAGCTGGGGGTTCTGAAGGCCCTTTTTAAAACGAAGTAAAAAACCTTTTAATGTGGGGAGAGCTTTTTATGTTTCCCTGTTGTGAAAACTATTAGCAGATAGTCGTGGGGCCCCGCTGGGAAACCCCAACCTCCCGCCGGGTTTGAATGAGATCAGCGGCTGATTCTAAGACGAAATTCGCTTAATTCTTACCAGTGGAATTCTGAATTTTCAGCAGGTGATGGAACAGAGATAAACCACGTGAAGAAAACACCTTCTCTCCTTTCCTTGTTTCTCCGGTACTTTGTTGCCGTTTTCCTTGCGTGGTTAATGTGCCAGGCACACAGCACTCAGCAACGGATCGCCCAACATTTATCCGTGCGCACCCTAAGAGCAGCAGAGAGGAGGCTTTGTGCCGATTTACAATCTTTGGAGTTATTTTTAGGCTACACTCAAGGCCTTTTTTACCTCTTATAAAAACAGAAGCAACAATCTGTCAAAATGTGTGGGCCGAAGGGACACTTTGAGGGTCATTTTCACTTGAAAATAATTTTAAAGACCTGTTCCTTTTACTCCCTAGCCCTGGACTACACCGTGTCCGTTCAGTCCAGTCTTCAGCCTCCCTTTGGTGGCGGGTAACTGTCCTTCGGGTGGGTTTCGCTTCGTCCTTTCCCGGAACGCTGTGTCTTACCACTTCCCTTCGGCTTCGCTCCTTCGTTCTACAACTAATGTGTGTTCTGCGCACACGGGAGGCTCGTCCACCCTCAGGGCCGGGTCCGCAGCCTTCCCCAGGACGCGGGTCCACCCGCCGCGCAGAGGGTCCCACCGCCGGCCCCGGCACCCAACACCCGGCCGCGTCCCTCTTCCCCGAGTGCGCCGCCCAAATGCTCGCCGACGCCGGGGAGCGTTGAGGCAGACAAGTGCCCTACACAGGCGATGGGTTTCTAGTTTCCAGCAAGTCGGTGAAAAATCAAACTTGAGATTTTAATAACATCACCAAATTCGGCATTGATACCAAAATGATAATCACCAACACATTTGTTTAAAAAAACTAATAACATAAAAGATATAACATATTAAAAGAGATATGTCACAGTCAAGCATGGGGCATGCGGGAAGAAAGAATAATTATCACGTTGTGACTGTTCTTAGGAAAAATAGGATGTTTTTTATAAAGTAAGGGCTTTCTTTTTAATAAAACTGTCATTATGCAAAAATAGTGGCGAATCCTGGGCTTTAGTTTCAGTTTGCAAGACGGGAAACTTGTGTTTGTGAAACTTTTGCATACATCTCTTATCTGGGATGAGCATTGATTAACACAGGAAAATACAGTTATTTTGTTCAGATAACCAAAGGATTAGTGTTAATAATAAATATACACAAAGCCCTTGTGAATTAATATGCTGAATATTCTTCCTTGTTGCAGACATCCACCTGTGGTGTTCAGTTTCAACATGAAGAGACACAGGCGTGTGTCTGTGGGCACCCCGGTCCCAGCCCGTGGTGGCTGGGAAGAGCCGGGCTGGCCGGGACTCTCTGCCTCCCGCAGTCCGGGGCACAGTGCTCCTGGAGCTGGTGCCCGCAGCCGGGCTGCCTCCCCCCCGCCCTGCCCACCAGCCCCTGGCTGTGCCCGGCTACGGGCCAGGTCCCTGCCCCACTGTCCTCTCTTCTCTCAGGGGCTTCCCTCAGCGCGCTGGTGCCTGGTAGGGCAGGTGGAAGCCCTGGAGTCCTGCAGTTTAAATGACACGTCTGCTTTAACGGAGGCTCACGAAGCCGCCTGGATTTTAGTTATTTCAGGTCTGCCACGGGTTGGCGGGGGGCACTCGGAGGAGGGCACGTCTTTGTCTCTAAGCTCCAGCCACATCGGCTCTGGGCGTGCTTTCTGCACGTGAGGCGGCTGGCCTTGCCGTGGGCACTTCTGCCACGACGAGCTGGCCTTCTAAGCCCGGAGCAGCGGCCCATCACCTTCCTCCCAGCGTCGTGGGGCCGACACCTGCTGAGAGCCCTCCCCTCGTCCCTGTCCGAGCATCAGCTGCGCTGGACTTTAGTGCTGAGGAGAACGGCCTCTCAGAACTGCAGGGCGTGCTCAGAATGCGGGCGTGGACTCCTAGGATCAGGGTCTTCTGTCCGCGAGGGAAGTCAGGCTCGAGATCTGACGGTGTTTATTGCGAGTGTGCCTGTAACGCGGTTTCTACCGCTGCCGCCATCAGCAACAAGTTCACTCCGTAAGCACGGAGCGCGGGCCTGGCTACGGGTGAGCGGTGCTGGAGAGAACAGGTAACCGTGGCGTAGGCAGGAAATAAAGTCCCGGTGCAGAAGCCGGTCAGACTGACCCTCCTCCAGGTAACAGTCACAAACCCCGTGGAAGTGACTTTTACACCCACAACCGTGTAAAGGCCAATGGCTGAGAAACGGCCACTAAAAATGTGTCCGGGACTCACAAGAAAGCGTGGTCGTAATAAATGGATAGAGGCAGGATCTCAGCACATACCAGGAACTTTGAAGAAAGAGTGAAACTGAGACACCGGAACAGAAATACGTAGTACCTAAAACAAAGAAAACTATCGGATGGGTTTGACAGCAATCGAACACAGCGTAGTAAACTCCCGTGGGCTTAAAGGGGATCAACGGAGCGTGGAGACAAAGATGCAGTGTGGCTCTTCCTTCCATTTGTGAGAGCTCAATTTTCCATTTGGTTTTCATATTTCTGTTCTTGGTTGAGACTTTCTTCCCCCTCTTTGGTGTGTATTTGTGACTGCTCATGAAATCATTGTTACGACACTCGCTTAAAACCTTTGTCGGGTAAACCGGCCACCTCAGTGCTGCCATCTGTGATGGGCTTTTTTCACTCAGTTGGAATATTCTTATCAAAATAGGACCGAAGCGAATCGAGAATCTGTGAAAAACATAACGCGGCATGTCCAAGTGGGGTGTGACCTAATAGTGCAGGGTTGGTTTCCATTTAAAACTCAATGAATGTCATTAACCGTCTTGACAGAATAGAGGGGAAACCATACGATTGTATCAATAGAGGAGAAGGAGCATCCCACAAAATGCTGCCCCTGCTCCTGCCACGAGCAGGAATAGAAAGGAACTTCCCGAATCAGGAGAAGCAGACCTGTGTGCAACAAAAACCCTTCGTCATTCACGGGAAACTCTGATGCCGGCTGCCCGTGAATGGAACGGCAAAGGTGTCCGTTCTCCCTACGGCTCACATTGCTTGATTCCAAGTCGTGAAAAGTGATAATAATCAGAAAGTATGGAATTAGCATAAGGGTAAAAAATGGGTCAGTGGAACAGAGCAGTGAGTCCAGAAATAGACCCATACTTACACAGCCAACTTACTTATTTTTAGAGTAAAAGTAATTCAATGGCATTGCACTAATGGGGCATCTGTGTGGATAAAAATAAAATCTGAATTCTATTTCTCATCATATTCAAACATTAATTTGAGATTGATCATAGACCTAAACTTAAAAGCTGCCTAATTTCTAGGGGAAAACTTAGGAGAATATCTTTAAGACCTGAATGTATTCAAGTATTTATTAGAAAGAACACTAAAAGCAAAAAAGCATAAAATAAAATTATGATAAGTCGCATTTTATCAATGAAAAATGTTAAGTTATCAAAAGATATCACAAAGAAAATCCAAAGGCAGGACAGAGACCTGGAGAAAATATTCACATAACCTGCATCTGACAATAGGCTAGTATCCACAATAAATAAAGAAGGTCTATACTACAATAGTAGAGAGACAACACAATAAAAAAGGGAAATCTACTGGAAATGACACTTCCCAATAATCACTTGGCAAATAATCACGTGCAAAAATGCTAAACATCGTTCTTTAATCAGGGATACACCAATTAAAACTGCAGTAAGATAAGACCACATAGACACTAAAATAGCCAAAATTAAAATTAGGAACAAAGATAACACAAAACAAAGGCAAGGATTTGGGGCAGCTAGAACTTTCCCACAATGCCCCTGGGAGTAGTAAAGTGTTCAGCCTGTCTGGAAACATTTTTGTAGTTCCTTATACTTCTAGGTACTTGCCCACAAGAAATAAAAGTTTGTTTTGACAACAGTACTTGTACAAAAATGTTCATAGTGGTTTTATTCACAATACCCAAAGTAGACTATGCCAAATATTCATAAAAAGAACAGTGGATTGAACACATCATGTGCATTTGTAGAATGGAATAAAAAACAATAAAAAGGTAAGAAACCGCATATGCCTGTGAAAATCTGGATAAATCTGGCAGGATCGGGCTGAGTGAAAGCGGAGACAAGGGGAGGACGGACTTTGCCAATCCGTCGTGCAATCCGAGGTTCTGGAGCAGGTTAAGCTAATGCGTGGTGACAAAGAGGCTGCTTCGTGGAGGGGGCGCCGGCTGCCAAGGCAGAGGAGGGACTGTCTGGAGGTTACGGGCAGGTTCGATGTTTTTATGGGTTACATGGGTGCGTGCATCTGTCAAATCCCATCCAGTTGTACATTTGCAATTTGTGCATTTTACTCTATGTAAATCGTAACTAAAAAGAAAACAGCCTGCAAGTATTGACGTCTGGTTACAGGGCTGCTTTCATCAGTTTTACGGGCAGCGTGTCTGGGGCTAGGTTCCCGCATCCCAGGCCTCGGCGAGTGGGCAGATACCCGCGTGGCAACGCGAGCCGGTGCCTCGCTTCTCGCTGTTGGAGAAGAGAGTCCCGTACGTGGAGAAAGAAAAGGCTACAATATTCTGTGGTTTTGTGTTGGAATTAGAGGTAAACTCATATTCTACTTAGACAGTGGAGACTCATGGATGTGTTTGTATGTTCCTGTCTGTGTCTATATTTGCTTCTATTCGGTTCCTATTTCCATCCGCAGACAGAACCCTGGAGCGTCAGCCCCTCTGAGCACGCCCGGCGCCCGGGGCTGGGGCTCCATCTCCAACCACCCCTCTCCCCTAATGGGCAAGGGCTGCCAAGCACCTGACCGATTCCAGGCAGAGCCAGGGGAAAGCCCAGGGCGCCTTACTTTGCCAGAAAGTAATAAATTGCCGGAAGACTCACAAGGACTGCTCCAGTCACGTGTTACTTTGTAACGAATATTCTCAAAACTTAGTTACCTAAAACAACCCAGCTGGGGCTTGGAGATGGTTCATTGGAAAGTAATACAGACATTGTCTGATAATTTGGCTTTCGTGAGTGACCCAAACCACTGGGCTTTACCGTGTGGCGTCCCTAACAGGGGTGGCCTGGCCGGTGGGGGCTGAGCTGCCCATCGGTGGGTTTCATCCTCGCGGAGGTCACCGTGGTCATCGGACAGTCGCCGGATTTGCAGACTGCACACCAGGCTGGGGGAGCGGGGACGGAGGGATGGTCCAGTGAGCTCATGCCTGTCCCCTTTCTAAGAAGTGACGGGGTTCCCGGAAAGCGCCAACAGAATTCCTCCTCCATGCTTCGGCTGGAACCGGTCTCACGGACCACGGAAGCAAGTCTGCGCTGTCTCACGCGGGGTGGTGGGGGGCTGGTGGGGACTGCGGGCGGGAGGTGGCACTGGCAGAACAAAGCTTTTTGTTGAAAAGGTGAGTGCTGGAGTCACAATCTCTGTGGTCTTCGGTGACCTGGAGCTTAAGGGACCAGCTGAGGGGTTTCTTGTGAGTAAAATGCAAAGAATGTCCAGGACTGCTCCGCGGGGCTCGGGCGGGTCTCACCAGGGGCGAGTGGGACTCGCCCGATCAGACGGTTCTGCGAGGCGCGCTGGCAGCTTTCAGGTAACTGGCGCTGTCAGACAGTGTGTTTCATGCGTAGATTGTCTGTTATCTGCCCATCTGCACCCCTGTGTTGTGACCTGGTAGATTATTGTCACAGCGGAGCAGCTGTCTTTTGAACACAGGACTTGGAGTCAGAAACACACGTCCTAATCCAAATCCACGACCTTTCTGAATCTTCCTTTCTGTTACTCCAGCTCATTTTTGTTCCCAATGCGTGGCAAAGTATAAAACCTTGACATCAAAACCACCTAAGAAATATGTAACACTAGCAGTTTTTTAGAGCCCCTAATAGACTCGTTTGGCCCCAGTTGTGTTCTGTGGTCTTTAGAGGAAAGTCCTTCTCTCTTTTTCTGTAAACTGTTGCAAATCCTGACGCCGTCGCCCGGCACAGCCCTTGGCCACGTTGCTCTCTGCACCCTCCGAACCCCCCGGCTCTGGACACAGGGCTGACGCCCCTCACCTGTTGTGTGGGGAAGCTGCGTGGGGCTAGGGCTCCGGTCTCACCCGGGTTCAATTTGCTTTGCCAGTTGGGGTTGTCTACACACCTGAGCCACCCGCGGCTGGGAGGCTGTGCCCAGCGATGCTGTGGACCAAAATAAAATTTTAAGGCTCACCCCCACAACCAGCTGACTGAATGGACCCCCTCGTGGCCAAAGGAATATCCTAAAACTAAATTGTCTGCCAGGAGGTGGGAGGTCAGACATGCCTCACCATGCACCCCTCCCTTCTTGGAGATGTCCTTTGTGACCCCCTGACAGGCCTAAGTGTATGCAAGACAAACCTGCAGGTCCTCAATTTACACAACAAATATATGTCCCCTGGCTTGTCTCTGATAACCACTCCTTATGTTAAAACATTCCAAGCCTTTAGACAAAGCTTCATGTCTTTAACCAATTACAAGCCAAAGAATCTTTAAACCCACCTATAACCTGTAAGCCCCCCGCTTCGAGATGTCCCACCTTTTCGGGCCAAACCAATGGATGCTTCCCACGTATTGATTTATGACTTTACCTGTAACCCCTGTCTCCCTGAAATGTATAAAACCAAACCGTAACCCAGCCACCTTGAGTCCACTTGCTCAAGGCTTCTTGGACGTGGCTCCGGGTCATGGTCCTCAAATTTGGCTCAGAATAAACTTCTTTTAAATATTTCAGAGTTTGGATTTTTTCTGTCTACAAACCTAAAAAAATGTCAAGGAAAAGAAATAATTTAAATCAAGGCAGAAATCAATTAAATTGAAAACAGGATATGAGTAGATAAAATCAATGAAATGAAAAGCTGATATTTTTCAAGATCATTAAAATTGATTAATAAATTGATAAATTTAATAAGCCTCTAAGTACGTTAACCAAGAGGGCATGAGATAACATAAATTACTAAAATCAGAAAAGAAAGACAAACCATCATTACTGAATCCATGGACATTAAAAAGATAATAAAGGAATATTACAAGCAATTCTATGTTCGCAAATGTGATAACTTAGATGAACTGGAAAAATTCTTTGAAAGATATTTTTCTTGAAGAAATAGATAATCGGAATAGTTCTCTATGAAAAATGTGAATCAACAATTAATAACCTTCCAAAGCATGAATTACCAGGTCTAGAGGGTTTCACTGTTGAATTCTACCAAACATCTGAGGAAGAAATGATACCAATTCTCTACAATCTCTTCCAGAAAGCAGAAGCAAAGGGAACACTTCCTACCTTTCTCTATAGGGTCAGCATTACCCTAATACCAAAATCAGATAAACAGGTCACAAGAAAGGAGAACCACATGCCAATATATTCATGAACATAGCTGCAAAAGTTCTCAACAAAATATTACCCAATTAAATCAACAAAACTATACACCATAACCAAGTGAAATTTATTACAGGTATGCAAGGCTGATTTCACCATTTAAAAACTCAATAAATACAATTCATCACATCAGCAGGCTAAAGAAGAAAAATCATATGATCATATCAATAGATGCACGAAAAGCATTTGAAGAAATCTAAGACTTATTCATGTTAAAAACTCTCAGCAAACTAAGAATAGAGAACTTTCTAAGCCTAATAAAGAACACCTACAAAAAAAGAAAAAGAACTACCAAGCCACAAGTAGACATGAAAGAACCTTAAGTGCATATTACCAAGCATAAGAAGCCAACCTGAGAAGGCTGCATTCTGTATGATTCCAACCATATAACATTCTAGAAAAAGCAAAACTGTAGAAAAGATCAGTGGTTGCCAAGGACTCAAGGGAGGGCTAGGATAAGTAGGTAAAACCCAAGGTATTTTAAGGGAAGTGAGTCTGTTCTTGATGATACTGTAATGGTGGATGCATGATATTATGCATTTGTCAAAACCCATAGAACTTCACGACACAAAGGGTGATAAAACTATGGACTTTAGTTCATAATAATGCATCCATATCAGTTCACTGATTGTGACAAATGTACTATACAAACGAAAACGTTAATAAGTCATAGACCCCACCTAAATGCTGGGGTGCTTGCCAGAGCCCCTCCTCATTGGTGGGCCCTGCACTCCTTCTTCTCCCGAGCCTCAACAGATTATCGTCAATGCTTCTCAGCTTTCTCAGCCACCACTAGCCTATGAGAAAATGCCTCTGGAGAAACACTGGCACCAAATGTCAGATATACCTCCCTGGGTTTCTCCTTTCCATGGAATCTTAGCCCTTCAAGTCTTCCTGCCTCAGTGGTTCTCCTATAACCACAAATCAACTTTCTTAATACTGTGTCCAAGGTTTATAACTGTTCTTGGCTGGAGAGCTGGTGCCCTGTGCTACCCTAAAATTAACTGGAAGCCATTATAAAGAGTAAGAAAATCAGTAGGCCATAGTCAAAAGACCATCATAACAGGAAGAAAATATTTGCATATGTTATATACAATATATAAAGAGCTACAATAAATCAATAAGAATAAAGAAAATCAACACAAAGGGAAGATGAGCAAAGGGTATTAGCAGCCCATTCACAGAGTGCAAAAAGGCTATAGATGACTAGATCTAACAGATGTGCAAGCTCACTCTTCATCCAGAAAATGCAACTTAAGCTAGCCATAAACTGCTATTTTTCATACCTTGAATTTTTAAAATTTTACAAATTAATACAATATATTGTTGACCTGTGGTGGCATAATTGGGACTTTCATGTTCTGTGGAAGTGGGGGTGAAAATTGCCAACTGGAAGATCTCTCTGTATTTCAAAGTTATCTACCCTTTGACTCAGCAATTAGTTTTTTAAGGCTCTGTCACTCAGAAACTTTCATTAAAAGTACATAAAGATATACTAATAAAAGCATTTGTTGAGAGCCCACTATTTTCCAGACATTGTTCTTAGTGCTTTACATGAATTAACTCATATAATTCTCACAGTGACAGAGAGACAATAGATGTATCCCAGTCTGAATGGTAGTTGAGGCAGGAAACTAAAGATAGAATATAAATAGACTATGTTAGACTATAAGCTATAAAAGAGTTAGCTATTGTCTCAAATATTAGGTAGTAGAAGCAAGATTTTTAAAGAGAAATAGAGAAAGAGAGAGAATGGCTGAATGCAGGAGACCATGCGTGGTTGGGAGGATGGAAATAGATCAGGAAGTTTTACCCAGATGAATTAAGGGGCTATGACATAGAACCAGGTGGAAATAGCCTCATCGCTGGGCTAGCCATGTCCCTAAAATTTGGTAACCATGGGAGAAGATTTTGTTACCTCCACACCAAGTATTTTCAATCACCTGCCACTTCCTTACACTCCACTATGCCGACTGCTGTGGGGTTTGGGGAAGAAGTACAAAATGTCTCTAAGGACCTAGACATCTTTGCAGGACCACGGTGTGTTCTCCTCCAGCCTCCCAGAGAAGCAGCCCTGCCTGGGCATCTGGGCAGCATCTGCAGCATTGTGTGGGATTTCCTGTGAAGTTATCTTTACTCCCTGACTCTGCTCTTCTTGAAAGCATTCCTGCATCTTCTCTGTGTCCTTCACACTCACACAGTGGTAACAACCCTTTAATTGGCCTGGTCTTTCATTTTTAAATGTTGATAGACAATTATATACAACAACCAAGTCATATATTAAAACCAGCACATGAAGGGAGAAGGCCAAGTTGGACAAAATGGATGGCTGTGAAATAAATGAATGGCTTGATCTGTGGATGGGTAGGTGGACGAATAGCTTAGCAGGTGGTTGGTTGGGGAGATGAGCAAATACTTCACATTTAGTAATAACCCTTTCCTTATTATATGTAGGTGAGAGGGTTGCACTAAGTGATGTCTAAGGTTTACTGCTCTGCAAATATTTTTATATTCTGATCTAGTGTGTTTCCATCCTTCAAGATTCCAGTTTTGTGGAATTTATTTTTACCCTTCAAGTTGCACCAGTACAGAGAAAACTATGATTTAAAATAGTGCTGTTTCTTTTAACTGTATTTTCTCTTTTCAAAGCAGAAAGATCTTTTGTACCTACTGTTTCATGTTTCTAAGAAGACAAACACTAACAGCTTCAGGGCTGAAAATCGGAGTATCTGTCCACTCTTGTATTTATTCTTATCTCAAAATAAAATCTATTTCATGTTGATTACTTTGTTTTGTTGCCATGCACAATAAGATTCTGATATGTTTCAGAGTGTCACATTTCCAGCAATTCTCAGCACAGTCACATACAGCTGAGTCCAGGCATCAAGATGGCACAGTAAGGCTTCCAGGAGTGTGGCTCAGGCTGCAGAAGCGGCCACTTCCCAGGCAAGATCTTCCCATGGTGGAGGGCTGGAGGACAAGAGGCCAAGCCAAACCATGCTAGGACACTCCATGCCCCTGCTGGGATGTGCGCGGGTCATGTCCACTCACATTCCACCAGCCAAAGTAAACCCCACAGAGCTAGAGCAGGGCAGGGCAGGTCCTGGGCTCATGCAGGGGAGGCCAAGAGTAAACACGTATTGGATAACAATACAAGCTGTCACAGGGGGTCCCGCTGCTCCTCACAGTCTGCTGAGCTCTGCTGCTTTGTCTGCCTGGGTAGTTTCATCACCAGTGAGTAAGGAGACAAAGTAAAAAGAGTCACCATTTATCAACTATCTACTATGTCCCAGCCACATCACATATATTATTTTTAATCCTCACCTCAAATGTGTAAGGTCAAAGTTGTTCTGTGCACATTACATAAGAGAAAGTTACAGATCAAAGAGAGAAATTGACTAGTCCCACGTCACTAAGTGAGTCCGTGACAAAAACAGACGTCAAGCCCAGCTCCACCAGCACACACAATGGCCCATGTGCTCTTTCCAGTTTAGGTGGGTGCTCAGCCTCACTGGTCATCTTATCTGATTATTTATCTATCTGTGCCAACGAAGACCACAATGAAATACTCCTGCACACCAAACAGAATGACTCAATTCAAAAGATTCAAAATACCAAGTGTTTAGACAACGTAGAGTGTGGAGAACGCCAGACACTACCGCCGGCGATGGAAATTGGCTCTTTGGAAAACAATTTTACATTATCTAATAAAGTGGAATGCAGACTCTATAACTCAGCAAGTCCACTCTCCTGTGTATAGTGCCGTGTGTGTGTGTACAGTGTGTACAGTATGTGTATACAGTATGTGTGTGTATACCCAACAGAAATGCATGCACCTGGACGCCTGGATACATGTACATGAACAAGGATTTTCTCAGCCACATTGCTTAAACTGCCCCAAACTGGAAATAATGCAAATGTCCACTGATGGTAGAATGGACCAAATTAATTCTAATCTATTCATATATGGGTATACATACAACAATGAAAATGAATGAACTACAGCTCCAGACAACAACGCAGTGGGTTAATCTCATGGACATAAGTTGAGTGAAAAAGGCCAGGCTCCAATGAGTATATACTGTATAATTCCATTTATGGAATGTGCAAAAAGCAAGCAAAACCAGATTCTTACTTAGGTAAAAAAAATCTAAACAGAATCATAAGAAAAATGCATAACATTTATTAATAGCAGTTACCTTTCTGTGGGCAAAAGGAAAGTAAGATTTAGAGGAGGCCTGAGAGGCCGCTGGGGTGTTGGCCACGCTCTGTGTCGTGGCCCTGGTGGAGCTTCCACAGGTGTTCACATTGTGATAATCCACGGAGCTGTATGTTTCTGTTTTGTGCATGATTTGCTTGCATATAATGCTTCACAATTTTAAAAATACAGTTAAAAGAGAAAGAATGGGAGACAAAGAAGTGGAGACAGTAACGCTGGAGGGATTTTTACAGAAGTTTTGCTGTAACAGAGCACGAGCAGATTGGTAGCTGGAGAAGAACAGGGAGGGGGTTAAAGGGCAAGGTACGTTCTGACCCAAACGGTCCAGAAAGCAGAGGGGCAAAACCCGTGAGAAAGTGAGAAGAGATGGTATTTGACGCACCTGCGGAAAGGCAGCAGTAGAGAGAAGCAGGATTGTCCTTCCAGGCCTGCAGAATCAGAGATTCGGTGGTGGAAAGAGGCAGTGGGCCTCGTGGGTCTATGCTAGTTGATGCTATCTTTACAGTAATAAGGTATGTTATCAGCAGCTGAGAATGAGAAGGGAGGGCCTTCGGGAGTCTGAAACAAAAGAGAAAAGAGATGCAGTGGCATTCGCAGAGGGAGATCCAGCCGACCTGCACGTGTGAGCTCGGAATGTGTATAAATTTAAAGTGAGATCAGTCAGCACACATTGAGCCTTCAGGGTGAAAGTGCAGGAGGTAAGTTGGCTCTAGTCAGGGTTGGCCTTTCGCAAGACACTGCAGCGCAAGGAGACAAGGACAAGGTTGTCAAAGGGCAAGAGGAGGCAGGCACCGTGTGGACACCAGAGTCTCAGTTGGGTAAGGACAGAACTGTGGGCATGAGAGACAGGAGGACAAAGGCGTAGGGTCCGTGGACTGAGGATTCGAACGGTCCTGAAGGACTGTTAGAATCAGTTCTAGAGAGTGATGGGAAGATGTGTGTGCAGGCTGCTACGCAGGGATGGCGGTTGAAGGTCTGCAGTGGGGGCCTCCGGGGATGGAGGGAGTGGACGGTGGTGGTGGACAGGCACAGGCCTGAGAAGCCAGTCTACTGCTCATGTGGATGCTGAAATCACCAAGAATTATGAGGAAAGTGGTGCCGGAGAGAAAAGCACCAAGCTGTGTGCTGTCTTCAGGAACCACAGGGGAGCGACGGGAGGGCAGGGAAGTGGGGACCATGATCTAAAGGGGGCGTTTCAAATACCCAGAGCCTTTGCAGAAAGAGGAATGAGAAACAGTCCATGGGAGGAATGGGAAGCAAGAAGGACACCTGCCCCGCGTTGGTCCCAGCAGTCCTGAGGGTGAGAAAAAGGAACAACAGAAATCTGTCCCTGCTGCAGTGGACTGAAGAGGCAGCGATGCCCTTGGGGAAAGCCAGGCTCTTGAAAGAGGAAGCACATTCAGGTCATATTTAATAAAACATTACAGAACACAGGGAAATTTGCTGACAGGCCTGTGAGTTCCAGAGCGCCCGGTGGAAGGGTTTGGGGAACTGGAAGTAATGGGCGATGACTCCCATTAAGGGCTTTAAGAAGAGACTGGGAGGCTTTGGGTGGAGGTTCCAGCACAGTGACATTATCTGGGTGGAGTGTTGGGAGCAGGTGGGTTACCATTTCTACTGAGCGCCTCTGGCATGGGTTGTGGTGGGCTGGGGAGCCAAGGCCGGTGCCTGCAGGAGATCACAAAGCTGTGGGCACCCCTGCCGCATCCCTTAATCATGCTGCGCAGAGTCGAGGCTGGGAGGCTGGGCTAAGTCACGCCCCCTTGGCTCTCTCTTGAAACGAGGTCAGCAATTTAAATTAATTGCAGCTAAATTTCATCTCACTAAATCAAACACATTTTCTCAGCCTGCTGACATCTTTGTAACAGCATATGCTTTCCCTTTGGTTTTCAAGTTTTCTTCAAGAATTAAAAAAAAAAAAACATTCTAGTAGTACAGATAGCTTTTGTTTTAAAAGCAGCCCTCTCCCTCCACATGCACCGGTCGCCCACAGCCCCGCTGGCCAAGGCCGCTTTCCCCCTCTCTGATTGCAGGTCTGCAGTCGGTTACTGCATTTTCCTAGATGATATGCTTATTATCCTAGTTTTTGACTCGCCAGCTTCAGAAAAATGCCGCTGACTTCTGCTGGCTACTCTCGGTGAAACGCCCCTCCCGGGTGCCCGCTCCCTACTCCGAGCCCGAGGCGGAGGCCGACTGCAAGGGCATCGGGGTCAGAGCGTCCAGGCAGGTCGGGCAAAGAGGGTGCCCCCATCCCGCGCGCTCTCTGCGCTTCTGCGGCGCTGTGTCCGCCAAAGCCGCAACTGGGCGAGGCCCCGCCTGTCCCAGCTAGAACAGCACCGTCCTCACCTGCTCCTTGAGACCCGGGGGTGGTGCCCATCCCGGGACCTCGGGCCCTTACTCCAGCCCACACCTGTGAAATGAGGGCCCTCCAAACTCTGTGCGCACGTCCGTCCCTGTGAGCGCGCCCTCCTTCTCAGCCAGCATCCTCCAGACTGGCCTTTCCGTAAGAACGATGGCAGTTGGGCACTTTGGCACCACTCTCTGCTTCCTTTCCCGCCCTTTCTCTAAAGGTCGGACACTTTTATTACTGTATCGCAATCTTCTCCAGATGACTGTCTTTGTAGCTTCAAAAGGCACGGTAGAGCACGCCTCCTTGCGTCATCCCATGCCGCCTGCGCCCCAGCGCCCCTGTGCAAAGTGCCCGTCAGCATCCTCCCCCTGCCCCGTCTCACCGCCCTCTCCTCCCGCCTGTCACCTGGGCTTGCCCAATGTCAGCACTGTCAAAACTCACATTCCATGCAGTGACCCCAAGTATCTTCAGTGTGTGTTTGATCATTTGCTCCCCGCAGGCTTGTTCTGAACCTGAATACCGTTAGCCGCGACCCGGAGTGACAGCCGTGGAGCCATTCCCGCTCACAGCCAGGTGGCGTGGGTTTGTCTCCCGTTGCTGGGCTCTAGCTTCTCGGCCCCTGTGTTTCCCAGTGGAAACGCCCTGTCCTGGAGCCACGTTTTCTTTTCTCATATTCCATCCGTGGCCCGAAGCCACGCCACATTTTCGTTAGCTCTGAGTTTGGACCGTGGCTGGTTGGTCGGGGGCTCTGTCTGTCTGTCTGTCGGTCTGCCTGCTGGGTTTTTAGCCAACAGTCTCTCCTTGCGGAAAAATAAGGTCTGCATTCTCGCCACATTTGCAGATGTCTCCGACAGCTCAGTCGTCCTTTCTGACACGTGTAGTCTCTTTTTCATCTTTTCCTGAAACATTATCCCTCCTGCAGTGCGCCTTCCCCCGGTCCTGAGCTGCAGGCCTGCAGCCCGCACTGCCGGACACACCCGCCGCGGCCCGGCCTGGCCCCGGCTCGGCTCCTCGGCGTCCGCCCGTGTTGGATGGATTCGTTCTCCAGCAGCTTCTAGACTTTCCCAGTCCTTACATCCCCAAAGATGTCTTTACTCTTCTCCCATAGTCAATTCATCTTTCAGCCAGTTGTAAGATTCAAGGTTCAAAGTCATCTCCACCCCCAGACTTTGAAAGCCCTACTCTGTTGCCTTCCAGCATTCGGCGTTACCGGTGTGGGCTCTGAGGCCAGTCGGATTTTATTTTCTGCAGAAGCCTCTCTCGCCCCCATCCGGGCCTGTGAAAGCTTTTAAAAACCGAGTGCGATGTGCACTGTCTGGGGGATGGACAGGCATGAAGCTCTGACTAGGGGATTGGGGGGAAGGTGGGGGAAGGCAACACATGCAACCTAAACATGTGTACCGCCATAATATGTTAAAATAAAAACTCTTCTCTTAATCGTACTTGTTCTAGACTTACGTAATATACAGATATATGTATTCCTTGAATTCATCCATTTCAGCCTCAAGACCTGCGTCCTTCGTCAGCTCTGAGCTGTTTTCTCCTCTTTCTACTCTTTATTCTTCTTTATCTTCTTCATATGTATGTATATATACATATGTACACACGAATGTGTATATACACATACACGCAGGTGCATATACATATGTGTATGTGTGTGTGTGTACATGTGTGTATGTGTATATACACATATGACATATAGGGACATATATCACTACATATATATAAAATATATACACATATATACACACACATATATGTCATTTTCTCCCTTTTATTTCTGTGTTCTTTCTTTTAGAAATTGACATTAGGTAGACCTCCTGTATTATCTATCATCTTATCCCTCTTAATTTCTATTGTTTTGCTCTTAGTTTAGGAAAATTTCTTTAGCCTTAACTTTCAACTCTGCAATTGAATTTTTATTTCAGCAATTATATTGTTAATTTTCGAGAACTCTATTATTATTTGCTTTTCCTTTTTCATAGAATATTACTTATTTTATGGTTTTAATATTTTCTCAAATCTCTGAGTGTATTAAATTTCTGCTTATTCCTTGGTTTTATTGTTGTTCTGTTCGTATTTGTTCCCCCCCCCCCACTGAAGTTAGTTTTCCGTTTTGTCCAGCTTGGCCTTCTCCCTTCATGTTCTGGTTTCCATATACGACTTGGTTGTTGTGTATAATTATTTATCAACATTTAAAAATGAAAGACCAGGCCGATTAAAGGGTTGTTACTAGTTTCCTCTTCTATTACCTCAATCCATCTGTTTCCTGGTCGCCCTCCCTGCAGCATGGAAGCTTAGGCTGAGAGACCTGTGTTTGAGACCATGAGGTCTCTGCTGTAGCGGGGGCAGGGAACTGTCTGACAGCAATGGCCCCAAATCCCAGGAGGAGGAGGCGTTTACTTCCCGTACTAGGGGCTCTCACACACAGTTTCTTAATTTTCTTAGACACATCCACACTTTTTCGTCCCTGGGGGCAAACCTCTGTGGCCTGCCTGACATTGTGTACCCTAAGATGGGGAAGTGGGTTGCATCTGCCTCTACCACACAGACCCTCAGCCCATCTCCTGTCTTCATCCCCAGGTCCAACCCACCCTCCAGCCCAGCATCCCTGAGCCCAGACACCCACCGCCCTGACAGCCTAACCCCACACACCCTCCTCTGGGGTCCCCCTGGGCTGCAGTCTCCAGCCCTCTGCTGTGTCCCCTCAGCAGCTGGCACACCCCATCCAGTGTCCAGGAGTTCCCAAACTCTCACGCGTGGCTGATAGAAGCTCTGATAGAATCTCCACTTTGCAGGGCGAGGTTTCCTTCCATTATTCCTTTATATAACTTCAGAGAGAGCACAAAGCATGCTAAGTCTACTCTCTTCAGCCAGACACTTGCAGGAAGGTACAAATGAGAGAAATAGATGAGGAAATAAATAGTCATCCATGCCCCCATGGCCTTGACATGACGGGCACCATAGGTGGATACAGTTATGTCTGGCGTGGTCACGGCACACATATGTCCACGCATGTGTGTTTATTTCACGTGATGTCTTTTAATTTTTTCTACAGTGCCATGAAGACTCTGTCTTTGTCACCACTGATTAAGTTCATGAATGGGCAGACCTCCCGGGGAGCCGACACCAACCCAGCAGAGCACGTCAGGCACAGGTGTCATTGGCCTGCTTGGAGGCAAAGTCACTCAGCAAAGTGGCAAGTGGTGATGCAGGAATGAGGGGCCACATCTGCCACATTCCAAACCCTGGCCTGTCCTTGCTTGTGAGATCATCCTGGGAATTAAATGAGGTAAAATATGTAAAGCTTATAGCAAAAGTTTGGCAAATGACATTACCATTCCAGTTCCCTCCTCTTAGTCACTGTTAGGGCTCAGAAAACAATACCCCAAAGTACGATGCTGTGACATGCTGAGGACTTTGAACTGACGAAGCACGCTTAGAACCAAGGTCGCTCGACTTCCCCGCCCCCCCATCTCTGGATGCTCCTCCTCTCTCCAAGCATAGGGAGGGGCTTTCTCTGAAGTTTCCCTTGGCAGACTAAGGGAAGTTCTTCCAGAAGGAACGCAGTGTCGTGAGCTCCCTCCCTGACATCTACATCAGCAGGAGAAGATCAACTCTCATCACAGGAGATGGAAACTAAAGGTCTCCACAGCCAGGACACCTGCCCAGACAGACTGCCCAGGGGACACCCATCCAGACAGACTGCCCAGGGCACCGTGCCCTCACTGACCCTTCCCCCGTCCTGCTGACTGCTCCTGGAAACCTGACTTGCATGACGAGACAGCCTTTGTTCCCACTGCAGTTCTTCCCCTCACCCTTCCACAGCTTGTCACCACTACCCTCCAGAAACCTCCAACCCTTCTTTCTTTCTGTAGCTCAAACTGCTGTTTAAGCTTTAACCACCTGGCCCTTATTGGAGTCTCATACTTCATGGGACCCCCTTGCATATGCACATAACAAATTTGTGTGCTTTTTCTCCTGTTAATCTGTCTACTGTCAAGTGTATTTCTAGACTCAAATATTGAACCTCCAGAAAGGAAAGACAAGGTTCTCTCACCCTTACATCACAGCTACTTACATCAAAGTCCTCCCTCCTGTTGGACAAAGAGGGGAAAAGCCACAGTAAAATGTCCTAGCAGAAGCGGCTTTCTTCCCTTAGTGGGCTCAAGGGCTCAGCTGGAAGCAGGTGGAGGTGCAGGTTTTTAATTTGCTTTCACATCAACAACTTATACCCACAGGGAAAGGGGTATGGCTCAAACAAGGCTTCCTGGGAGTTGGTAATGCACTCCCTGATTATCGGAAGACTTTCATTTCTCTCTGTCCTGACGGGAGCCATCTGAAAGTCGTGCAGCAGCTCCCTGCTCCCTTTACTTGTGTCTCAGAGGGTCCAGCATGAACAGCCCCCACCGGGCATGCAGCAGCACCAGGAGTCCAGGAACTGGGCTGTGCAAGGTGGGGTGAGGTGGCCAAGGACATGAACTGTTAGCACAGCCCCACACAGTGCTTCAGAAAGGGACAGACCTGGATGGAAATCTAGCTCAGCAGCTGTAGTTACTGCCCCTTCCTTGCACTGGTCCTCAGTTTCCCTTTCTGCAAAGTGAAGAAGAGAGAAAAGGAAAAATAAACAAAAACAAAGCACCACCCATTGTGACAATTTAAAATGACCATAGGAGAGAGGCCCAGCACAGCACCAGTCAGGTACATCCTAAGTGCTCAGGAAAGTGTTCCTGTGTGTATAATCCTATGCCTGCTGGAATGTGTTTTTATGGAAAAGTACACACCTCTTGGAGTGTCTGGACCACCCAAGCTGTCTATGTGCTATCTTCTCCTCTTCCCTGACTCCTCCGTTCTCCCCCTGACGCTTCTCTGAGCCCTTTGTTTTTTTTCCAGTCTGAGTCTTCCTGGCTTTGCTCAACTCAGGTCATGCAGGTTGGTTCTTAGAGCAGACACCAATACATGAGATTGTGCCTCGGTCACTTCAACCCAGCCTAGACCATGTGGTGTTCCCACTGGGTTTCTGTGCTGCTCCTATTTCTTATAGATGCCTGTTAGGAAGCTTCCAGAAGTGGGCCATTCTGGAAGCTTAAATGAATGAGGTGCAGCCGTAAAGAAGGGGAGCAGACCACAGCCTCACCCATGGCTGGGTGCCACTGGGGCTCAGAAACTGACACCCCAAAATATGGTGCTTTGACAGGCTGGACTGAGGAAGCAGCCTCAAGGTCTCTCTGACCTTCCCCTCAACCTCCTGTCTCTCAAATCCTCTGTCTCTCCCAAAGCACAGGACGAAGTTGTTCTTAGAAGTCCCTTATCTGCCTAAATTCCTGACCCACCAAAGAAGACAATGACCTCTGGTCCCTTCCGTGAGTTCTCATTAACTGAACTCATATCTCAGGAAGCAAGACAAGTCTGTCAACACAACTGGGCAGACTTTTGTCATAAACTACTGTCTGTGAGCCCAACAGACTTTGTCCCAGGTCATTGATTGTTCTTCAAGCCCATTGAATTTTCCTAAAAATCATTTACTACCCCTAAAATCACCCACACTTCCCCATCCGCCTTTCCTCCCTAAGAAGAAGGAGTGTAACCGTCTGTATCCCACTGGGTTACTGGGGACTCATTCTCCTATGATTCCCCCATGCCTACACATTAAAATAATTCTATATGCCTTTTTTCTCACATTAATCTGCCTTTTATGAGCTGATTTTTCTGCAAAACTTTAGGGAGTGAAAGGGAAGTTGTTCCTTGGTCCCTTTAGAATGCTCTTGCCTCTGCCAGCCTTTAGCAACTTCTAGAAGAAAAAGAAACCAAGTAGCTCTGTCCCAGCAGGCAATATAAAGTCTCCTCCTGTACCTCAAGGCACTCGTCTGAGCCTTCAAACCTCTCCAAACAGTAGATTCTTCTCAGAAAGTGTTCTGCTCAGAAGTGAGGGAGATTCCCAGTCAAGGCTGCGGAGCTGGGGACACTGATCCCTCCGTGCCTGATGCAGGCCCAGGAGCAGGTACAAGCTTCCCCTTGTCCCCCACAGGCCCACTCCCTGCCTCCTTCTCATGAGGAGCAGCTTGTGACAGCATGAACAAAGCAGACCCCTGTTTCTCCTCTTCATCCCTCTTAAAATATGCATGGCCAGACTTGGGTTTTCTTAAAAGCTGCCAACTTGCCAATCAAATAACTCAAACTACATTTGTGTGCTAATGGGAAAGAACTGGGAAAAGGCCAAAAGGGAAAATATTTGCAATACACACTGAAAAGGTGATGCTGTCTTTTGTGTATAAAGAATTCATATAAATCAATAAGAAAAACATTTGCTACCCCTCCAAATAAGGAAACAGCATAAGCAAAATATTCTCCTAAAAGAACATGTGATTTGTAAATAAGCATTCGACAGCATATTCAACCCCACCAGTCATCAAGAAAATGCAAACACAAATAACTACATATGTTTCTCATCTACAGGACTAACAATGGTTTAAAATTTAATGTTTAATTCTGGCAAGAGGCTCTGAGATGAGCTCTGATACTCTTGAGTGCGGAGAAAATAAATTGTTATAGCCACAACTGGTGAATGTACTGAGTAATTCCACTTGTTGGAATACAAGCCAAGGAAATAAAGTATGAAATCCAGATATTTATTTATGTTCACATGGTTTATCCCAGCATTATTTAGGAAACAACAGAGTAAATAAAACAAATTAGAGAGCTTTTATACTTTTATACGGCAAAATGTTTGTGACATAATATTTGGTAGTGAAAGCTCAGCACTCAAAATCACACATTCAGTAAAATCTCAATAGTATAAAGCAAATATCCCTAAGCACATAAAAAGACTAAAAGTAAACAACCTTAATGTGCCAGTGATTATGAGTGATTATTAGGGTTTGAGTTTCTTTTTCTTTTTTCCCTCCACTTAACATCTATTACTGTGATGAAGGGCAAACCTTTCAATAAAAATTATAAAATGGCCAGGCGTGGTGGCTTATGCCTGTAATCTCAGCACTCTGGGAAGCCAAGGCAGGAGGATAGCTTGAGCCCAGGAGTTTGAAGTTGCAGTGAGCTATGATGATGCCACTGCACTCTAGCTGGGGCAACAGAGTGAGACTCTGTCTCCAAAAAAGAAACTGTAGAAAGCCCAAGTAACAGCTACCCACCTCCATCTGTAAGGGCTCACACCCAGGAGAGAGAAACAACAGTAAGGGACCTCTAAGCCGCCTCCCGATAAGGGGGGCCAGCACTGAGTGTGTATTAGTTTGCAGTGGGATTGGGAGGGCAGGGATCCCCTCTCCATGGGCAGTTCCTCCCTGCATAGTGCCGGAGGAAAAGAACATTCCCCTCTAGGACTCAACCACGCTGTCACCCCTTGGAGGGCTCAGCAGCTTTTACCAGCCACACAGTTGATGAAGAGACGGCCAGAGCTGAGTCTCCATCCTGGCTGCACAGCCCTGGACAACTGCTTGTCACTGCTCTGAACCTCAGTGTTCTTATATTTAAAATGGGCTCTTGGCAATTCTGTCTTTGGAGGTATTTATGGGAATTAAATGAGAATTGTTTTATTGTTACAAAATATAGCTGAGTTTTTTCTACTTTATGAATAAATATCCAACACACAAAGACAGACTAATAATGCACTTCTGTGACTTAATGTCTAACTCTTGCCACATAATCTGATTTTTCATATAATTATTTTACGTTCTTAAAATAGTAGTCATTTTTTTAAAATTAGACACTTGTGTGGTTGAACTTTCTAAAATATACCCAATGTTTCCCTGGTAGCTAGTTGCGACTCACTATGAAACATTATTTACTACACAAACAGTGTGTGTGTCAGGGGTAAGGGGACCAATATCTTTAAGTAACTCCCATGTGCTGAGTAAGACACTGTAATTATCTCACTAATTATTACAACAACCTAACTTTGCAGATTGCTCCAATTTCATGGATGAGAAAATTGAGGTTCAGAGAAGAGAAGTAAAATGCTGAAGGTTACCCAGCTAGTAGACAATAGAGTAACTACCCCATGATGGCACATGGAACAGTCACATCCTCTGGCTGCATCTGCCCTGAGATGCTTCAGTTCTATAATAAATGTAACTTTGTTCTTATGCCTTTATAGTCAGTATGGCTGTCACGTTTGCTGTTCAGTTACTTAGCTGATTAGTTCATTTTTTGGCTTCCTTTCTTTAAGGAATTCTTGTAACATTTTGATGGTTTTAACCCCTTCTGCCCTGAGAAATTAGATAAGCAAACCTCTTATGATTATGTCTAAGGTCAAAGTGAGCCTCTAAAAGGTCCTCCTGTAAGTGCAGTGCAATGACTTCGTGATTTCTTCTTTGTTTACCTGGTGGAACTTTCTACTTCCAACTCTCCATTATTATGCATTTATGAATTATGCATTTCAAAGAACTAAAGTTATTTTCTCTGAATATGGAGGGAGGGGTATTATTGTCCCGCATGGACATATATGTATTGTAAAACAAAATGTTAAACGTCACAGTAATCCTTGCTAGTTTCTATTTATTAAATGCCTTTCCTGATCCCACTGTGATTTTATAGTCACTGCCACTGTAAAGCTTGGAATATAGGTGTTCTTGTCTCCAATTTACAGATGAGGAAAACAAGACTCAAAGGCTTCCACACCTGGCCAAAGGTATTCTGTGAATAGTTCACTTCAAGTCAACATGTGTGTGTTGGGCACGGAAGTTTGAGTAAAGATCTCTAAGCAGTGGCGGTTCTTCAACATCTAACTAATGTGAATTATGAATGTTTCCCCACTGTGTCAAGGCTGCCTGGAGTTTGTGCAGCCCAGGGAGAGGTTGGCAAGGCCTCTACCTCGCACACCTCCAGGGGGCAGAGTTTCATTGTGTCCAGCGAGGATGACACTCTCAGTGGCATGGCCCGTGCATCCTGCAGACAGCAGGCATGGTGCAAGAAGTGGCAGGAGGTGGGGGAGGGGCCACAACAGTGCTTTGAGGCTTTAAATAAACAACAGGAGCAGCACAGGAAAGATCAGACAGCAAACACGAGAAGTACAGGATGTTACCCTGTGGGGGGCGGGGGGGGTGCAGTTTAAAACAAGGCAGCACCGCCTCAAGTTCCCGCCTTCCCTCTGGGGGCAGGGGGAGATACAACTGCATTATGTAACATAATTTGTGGATGGTGGGGTTGACTCCATGTAACTAACCAAAGTATATTTTTTAAAAACGTTTTAATTGTATAGAGTGAATCCTCCACAGATTCTACTATGTCTGTAAGCTTCAGCCAAAGGTGATTGTAACAAATCATGTGGCCCTTGTCCAGAAATTCTTCTCTTTTTCTAAAACTCTTTCCCAAACGGAAAGCCCCCCAGTGGGCACGGGGGCCCTGGGAGGCGGGCAAGGCAGGGACTCTCCCCGGGCCCGAACGCCCCGCGGCGGCTCAGAGCCGCCTAGCCAAAGGGCAGCGGGTCGAGAGTCAAGCGCAGGTCTGCCCTATTTGGTCACCGTCCCTGGCGGTGTTGGACCAAGCCATCGTGTCACATGGGAGTTTTTCAGGGAACGCCAGGGGGAATTCGTAACCGCAACCTCTGTATCTGGTAGTGGCAGAGGAAAACAGAAACAGGAAAAATGCGACACTTGCGCAGGAAAGTTGGAAGTTGGCGCGCAGAAGAGTTCAGAAGTGGGCGGGTGCGTGTGTGTTTAAAAAAAAAAAAAAAAAGAGGTTGGAAACCCCACCAGCCAAGTCTGCAGAAAAAAATAAATGAAGTCTGCCTATCTCCGGGCCGCAGCCCCTCCCCCGGCCCGCGCCCAGTGTGACCCAGGTGCCGCCGCCTCCCGCCGCGGAGGGTCCGGAGCCCGCGAGCGCGACCCCCAGGGCGCCCGCCTGTCCGTCGGCCTCTGCCCCGGCTGGCGCGCAGGACCGTGGCGATGAGCAGCCTCAACCGCACGTCGCCGCTGCCCCGCGACGGTGAGTTCCCGCCCGGGGAGGGAGCCGGGGCCCACGCGAGGCCGCGGCCGCGGGCCCGCGGGTCCTGGCGTCGCCGGCGCTCGGGCTGCGCGGGGTCCCCATCCCGCGCCGCGACCGGACGCGCCGCCCCTGCGCGCCCCGAGCCCGGAGAGGCCGCGGCCCGCCTGGGCGCGTCCCCTCGCCGCTTTCTGTTTCTTTGTGTGGGGCTGGTGAGGTGCTGGGGGCCAGAACGTGTCACTCTAAGGGAAGAAATAAGGCGCCTCCTGGGAGGGAGAGGCCGCGCTTAGACAACGGGAGTCCGCCTCACATCGCAAGTCGCTTTCCTGCGTCCGAGGCCGGGCCGCCGGCAGGCGCAGGGTGGCCTGGACACTGGAAGCTCCGGGCCTGCGCTCCTCTCCTGGGCGGCCTGAGGCCACCGTGGGGGAGGGCGCTCCCTGGGTCCTGGGGGTTGCAGTTCCTCACTGCTTGTTTTCTCTCTTTTTAGAACAGCGCGTGTTTTCTTGCTGACAGGAAGTCACATGCGATGTGACTCTGTAGGTGCTTGAGACATTGCAGGGCCTCTCCCAGCCTTCCTCCTCTGCCGTCGGCTTTTGCCACAAAAACTCAAATTTTAATTAACAAAACAAAATGAATGTGTGTCCTTGCACCCCCACCCTGGATGAGCCAGATCATTAGAGTCTGTTAGAGAGGAGATACTCTAAGCCTATAATGTCATCACATCAAATTATTAACATGAGAAAGGGAGGGGTCGGCCTCAGCACTCGCCAGGCCCGAGTTTGGGCTGCGGTGCACCCCTGACCCGGCAGGCCTGGGTCAGCCTGGGGGTGCGCAGGCCCCGGGGGCGTGGGAGCGAGGAAGGGCTGCGCCGCCACAGGGATCGTCTGCGCCACTTACTATCAAGTCGCACGCTCTTAGCTCCAGTTTCCACATCTGCAAAATGGGAGTAATAACAGGATATTCGTCATCAGGTTTTGAGAATTAAGCGTGTATAAATGGCTCAGCACGGAAACTGGCGCAAACTAAGTGCTCAGTAAATGTCGGGCTCCTTTGTATTAATTTTACATGGCACTGTGGATCCCTGAGTTCTTGTGCTTTACTGTGTTCAGTGTGTATGCGTTTTACTTGAGCTCCTGTGTGTGTGTGTGTACGTGTGTGTGGCAGGGGTCCTGGGTTAAGGGGACAGAAGCCACTGTGATCCTCCCAATTCAGGCACTGAGGAAATGCAGGCTGCAGCCGCTATTTGAAAAGGACAGGCTTGCGCTCCCCTGCTCAGGCCCTCCTCCCCGCCCCACGCCATTCTCCAGAATTCTGGTTTCAGACCTTGACCAGTGACTGCCAACACCTCCCCTTCGGGACTCCTGGGGATACAGCGCTGACTTGCGTGCCATTCCAGATTACCCTTCGGATTTGATTTATGGCAGGTCCCTGCTGTGGGAGAGCTGTGGGGCCCTATTTCTTGCTGCTAAGTCAGACAGGATGTGTCTATATCCTGTCTCAGTTTACATAGCTGCTCCTCAGACCCTGGGGTTCGAGAGGAGAGGACCCACTTCCTCGGTCCAGGCCTGCCCCTGAATGCCACAGTAACTATGAGCAAGGCGTTGCCTTGCCCCAGGATGGAAGGGGTGAAGCCCCAGCCGAGAGACTGCCAGGTCTGGCAGCTTTATATAGAATTCACCGCCTCTCACAGAGGGTTGCATTAAGTGCCAAATGAAATTCCATCTCAGCCGTTGCTCAATCCCTCCAGATATCGGTGGTGCTGGGAGTCACATGGCACTGGCACCGTCAGCAGTGGGACCTTTCCAAGGGTGCCCATGGTTGGGCAAGTATTTCTGGGGACTTGCAGAACACACTGGGAGGCAGAGGAGTGTGGGGTAAGAGGCATTCTGTGTTTGCAGGGGGGCATGTGGCCCCAGCCGCCATGACTAGGAAGAGGCCCCGGCAGCAGTGCTGAGAGAGGTTGAGCAAGCCAAGTCAGTTTGCCTTTTCGTTTGGTGTGTGTATATATATCTCAAATGCTGTTCTGAGGACCCAACCTAGACACCTTCCAGTGACCAAGAACACACAATGGGGCAACAAGCACAAGCTAAACACAAAATCAGCCAAACAAACAGGCAGAAATGTTTGAACAGTACATGAAGCGCGAACAATAGGAAAGAGAAAGATACCTTCCTCCTACCTCGAAGACAATTGCTTTACTGATTGATAAGAATCGTTCTAGAAGTACTATATGCATGTGTAATTACTTCTTATTTTACATAATGAAACTCCACTTCATCTGGCTTTTTTCCATAAGAATATATCTTGAGCACCGTATATAGAGACTACCTCATTCTTCTCAGGGCAGCAGAGTATGAATTATATGACTGTATCAATGAACTCATTCTTTTATTTAAACAGTTCCTCTGCTAATGGACATTTAGGTTGTGTACAGACTTTATTTAATTCTTTCTACCTTCACACAGTGCTGCCATGACAATCCCTGTAAGTAGGGTTTTACATGCATGTGTTTGTAAACCTTTAGGGTAAATTCCCCCACCTCAGAATTTAATTTCTGGGACAAAGTGTGTATACATTTAAAATGTTAGTAGATAACTGAGAAACTGCCCTCCTAAAGGTCACACTAGTTTCTAATGCTCACAAGTAGCTTATGAAAGTCACTATTTCCCCACATCCTCACTCACACTGTGTAGTTTTTAGGTTGGCCAAACTGATGGTAAAAATGTCCCTTTGGAATGTGCCTGTGTCATACGTGAGGCCGAGCATGTGTTCTTATCTCCATATTACTTTTTGGGGAAGTGCCTGTTTGTGCCTTCATCTGTTTCCTATCAGCACGGCCCTCCCGTGAGGAAACATGCCCCAGGCGTTAAATGATGTGTCCTGGTCACAGGGCCAGTGAGAGGCAGAGACCACCCCACCCGTGCAGTGGAGTTGGCCTGGGTTTGAGACCGTCCCCGTGTTTACTGGCTCGGGAGAGGCACCGAGCACCGCAGCACCTCAGTGCTCCCGTCTGTGAGTGGGAGTAACGGCTCCTTCCCACAGGTCACGTGATGAACGGTGCATGAGAGCCTGGCACTGTGCCCAGCAAGGGCGGTGGCAGAGGTGGCTTTGGTAACAGATTCACAGAGCAAACCTGGCCTTCAGATGCTGGTAATTTCAGGAGTCTCCCTGCAGACCACTGTTCTTTTTCACTTTCGCTATCACAGCCACAACAGCAGCACTTACACGCCACGGAGCCCTGCCAAGGGCCTTGCCTGCGTCTCCCCTCCACCCCCGGTGACATGGGCATTTTCTTACCTGTTTTGCAGCTGAAGCACTGGAGGCTCGGGGAGATGACCGGCCACAGGGCTCCCAGGTACTGAGGGTAAAGCCAGGCTGTGCACACGGGCTGTCAGACCCCACAGGCAGCTGGGGCCAACCTGTGGCAGTAGGCTGTGTGTGTGTCTGCTGCCAGTGCGTTCCTGGCCAGGCACTCTGCCTGCCATAGGGGCTGTGGCTGGCGACTCACTGCTGTGGCATCGTACCACAGGGAGGGACTGCATGTGGCACAGAGATTCAACCCTGATCCCCCACTGGCCACTACCACTCCCCTTTCTATGCTCAGACCTGGCCCTGAGCCTGCCCTGGTGCACCACCGGTGCCGATGCCTGCCACCGCCCTAGCGTCCCCTCCCCATCCTACCCCCAGCCCTCTGGGTACCAACCCCCACCGACACACACACACACACACACACACACACACACAGTCACACCTGCTGCTCTGCAAAGGCCCAGTTTATGCATTCCCACAACACAGAACATTTTCCCACCCCTAGAAAACCACCTGCCACGGCCCTGGGAACACTTTGCAGCTCCAGTAGATCCCTGTGTCTGTCCTCTTGTCAGAATTCTGACTTTCCACTCAGGGCATGGCACAGAGAGGTGTTCGGGAAGCCGCTGTGAAACAGATGGGTGATTGCACGGGTGACCCAAGGGCCCACACCAGGGCTGCCTGCATTCCAAAAGCCAAAAGTGCCTTTTAAAAATCATGCACTCAAGAGCCCCTAGCCCAGAGCTTGGCATATACTTGGAGGCCAGTAAATAACAAATTGAAATGGACAGAAGTCAACCAAAACAAGTTCTACAAACATGGTCCGTGGGCCCTAGAAGTCCCCACCTAGCCCTGCCCACTTCCCCACTCCAGCCCGGGCTCTTTTCTCAAACTGTCCCACTGTGTCCCTGTGCCCACTTCCCTCTCATCTTGGCCTGGGGTTTTCTTCAGATCATTATATGATCTGAACTTCTGAGGGAGTGCTGACTCCTGCCCTTCGTTATTATACATTTTACTTTTTCCACATTCTTCCAGAACAGTGTTCCTCTACAAAGCCTTAGCCAGTGGCAGGAACTGACAGAAGCCCGTGCCCCTCTTGTGAGCTGGGGCCCAGCCCCGCACCCTGGGTCCCACCTGGTCCACAGTGAGGGGCCTGGCACGACCCCTCCAGCCGCTGGAGAGCCTGAGTGGCTCTGGCCGCTCCCAGGAGAGTGCAGGGCCCCGGGAAGGGTGGGCTTCCTTGCCTGGGGTCCTGCAGCCACGGGTCCCTGCCCCCTCCCGCCCCGACATCTTCCCCGGCATCCTCCATGGCTACTTAGAGCTCAGTACAACTCTTGTTTCTGCTTGTTGAATAAACTCCTTCTGCTTGAAGCCAGATACCCCCTCTCTTACTGGCAGAATACTGGCTGTGCACCACTTGGGGCCTGGCAGGCACACCGCTGACCTGAGTCCAGGGCTCTAAGGGAAGGAAGCTCCATTTTGGGACATGTGTTGGAGGAAGGCCCCAGGCAAGGTTGCCTCAGTATCTATCCCACTGCGTCCCTGGCAGGCACACCCTGATGGAGCCGGTTATCTCCACTCTGCATGTGTGGTCCTGACCACACGTCTCTCGCAGAGAGCCTCCGCCAGAGCCCCCGCACCCTCTTCTCCCGCGTGCAGTGTGCGTGTTTATGCTGGGCTCCAGCGTGGGGCTTCCACCTGACCTGGCCCAGCACTGCCCTTCTTCCTCCTGACGTGGAGAATCTTCATGCTTCATCGGTAGCTGGTGGGCACATGTATTCTCAGCAGAGTCTAAAAAGGAAGGAAACTATGGTTTGTCAGATCAAAACCAGACAGAACAATGATGCCTGCTGGCCCCTGGTGTTGGGCCCCTCGGTGACTTCACCTGCTCACCTGGCAGCAGAGCTCACTGGCTATGAGATCCACCTTCACCTGAGGGACCCACCTAACCCTCTTGCTAAAACCTACACAGCCCTTGGCAAGGCTGAAGGCTTAAAGGTCAGATTCCCCTTGCGTATTTTTTAAAAATACCATTTAGTTCGAATAGACTTTATGCCAATTTGCTGGTGATGAGGAGGTTAGCTTCAAAGTCTCAGGGTGAGGTTTTGAATTTGGACATGCTACAAGCTGGCTGTGGCCTGGGACGAGTGGTTGGGCCCCTCTGGGTCACAGTTCATCATCCAGATCAGGGCTGCCTTCCCAGGGGAGACAGCCACACAGTCACACAGGGCCCTGTGCCCAGCAGGGCCCTGCACTCCCTTGGTTTAATACTCTGCTGTCACTGTCACTGTCTTGAAATTCCTCATTTTGAACAAGGGGCCCCAGGGTTTTATTTAGCACTGGCCTCTGCAAATTCTATAGCTAGTCCTGACCCTGCAAATGGGGATAATAATAATCTCTATCTCAGGGATTTGTTCTGACGATTGAATGTGTCGTCACAGATGAAATTCCTAGCGTCATGCCTAGTGCATGTTCACAGTTGTGCTTAATCACCGCCTCTTCCTGTGTGAGTGTGTTGAAGTGACAGCTCCCTTCCCACTGCCCAGCCTTGTCTCTCTTGGCCCATTTGCCACTGGAAATCATGCCCTGAGAGAGGGGACCTTCTGCATCTGCCTGAGGCCTGCAGAGCCCAGGGCTAGGCCCTCCACTTCTTCAATCGCTGTGTGAGCTGCTCCCTGGAGCCCCGCTAGCTGCCTCCAGCACTGCTCCTTCATGTTTTCATCAAAGAGCTGGCAGTGGCAGAGAGCAGCCCAGAAACCACGCAGGCCCAGCTCTTGGCCTCACACACCAGCTCCCGAGTGCGGTCTCCTCCCTTCCTAACCCCTGCTTCATGGGACCACTCAACCCTCTACTGCAGGCGTCCCAGCTGACTGGTCACCCCGGGGAAGATAGGCTCTCCCAAAGCACCCTGTGAGTGAAGGAATGAGTGAATGCATAAAGGATGGATGGATGGATGGACGGATGGATGGGGAGTCCAGTCAGTGTAGACAAGACAGTCTGCAGAGAGTGCTGCAGGCCCCACACTCACTGCACTGCTCTGCTCAGCTCAGCACCCACCTCTCCCGCCAGTGCTCCTTCCCCTGCACCTGCCGTGTGGCCTGGTGCTCTGCCTTCCCTGTCCCCCTTTCCCTCCAGGCTCCACTTTGAGCACACACACAGCTGGGACTCTTTCAGCTCTGAAAGCTTTGGTGTCCCTGCCTCCTCCCCAGGGCGGGCTCCTCCTCAGCCCCCTACTCCTGTGAGGGGGCCAGGCCCTCTGATCATGCCCCGGGATGGACTTGTCCTTTGAATCACCCCCCTTCAACTTCTGCAAAACTTCTCATTTCAGCTCTGAATGAAAACCCTTAGTGTTCCTTTTTTCCTTAATTCTGTAATCTCCTCTTTTCTTCCTTTTTCGCAAACTCTGTAAGTGATCCGGACCCGTCTTGCTCCCAGCGCGACTGTGCCCCTGACTCAGCATGGAGTGCTAGAGACACCATCCCACTCCACCCGGGGGCAGGAGATATTTTTATCTCTGTGTCACATGTGAACTGCAGTACCGAAACCAGCAGCAGGTGTGACTTGCAGAGCTCGCGGCCTACACGCACCCCTCTTCACCCTCCACACACGGGCTTTCTAGGAGGGGCAGCCAGGGCCCCCCAGCCACAGTGCTTTCTAAATGTTTTAGTTTCTTTTAAAATCAGGAGCAAGGAAATGAACCTTCAAGGTCAAAGAGTGCATTTGTATCTATACCAATATAACCATAAAATATGATTCTTAACATTTGGGAGGAGAAGGGACCCATAAAGGCAGAACCCCTGGGCCCATGGAGGTCCCCTGTGGGCTGATTGGCCTGGGCCACTGTCCCTGTACTCTCCCAGCCCAACTCTGCCCTCTGCACCTCCCCTTCAGGGCAGTGGGTTCCCTGGTAGTCCCGCCACCACAGCCCGGGCTCCCTGGCCAGGCAGCTGCCGTCTGTCTGTCTGAGCAGCCTTACCCCTGCCTGTGCGGGTGCGCCCACGGGGCGCGGGCATGCAGGGTGCGCCCTCTTCTTCTCTCTCCCTCTTACTTTTTTGGCCTTCTCTTCACTTAAAATAAATTTTAAGTTTAAAAATAAATTTTCTTTGCCCCGTTTCATTATTACAGAAGCAATTTTTGTTCATTGTAGAATTGTAGGCATAAGACCAAGAGGCAGAACATAGGAAGATTCTCTCAGGGGAGGGGGTTCACTCTGAGATACAGTCGTCCCCTTCCGAGGTGTCAGTCACGGTACAGCGAGGTAATGTGTGTGTGAAAGAGAGCAACCACATTCACTAGCTTCTCTACAGCACATTGCTATAACTAACTGATTTATTATTAGTTATCATTGTTAATCTCTTACTGTGCCTAATTTATAAATTACACCTACCATAGGTATGTACATGTAGGAAGAAGCATAGCATCCATAAGGTTTGGCGCTATCTGCGGTTTCAGGCATCCACTGGGGGATGTGCCCCCCACGGATAATGGGGGACACTGTATTCATGGGACAGATAGGTGTCAACTTGGAGGCAGTGTAGAGGGACAGCTGAGCAGAGATACAGCTGGAGGACCTCAGTGTGAAGAGGCCACCCAGGGAGCCCTGGGGACCCTGCTGGGGTGGCATGGATCACCTCGGACTGGGGCATGGAAGGGGGATGGGAGCAAAGCTCGAAGCCAGGTCTCAGCACAGGCGCCAAGGCTGGGGCGGTGAATGGCCTGGGCAGGGGCCCGTGCGGCCATCTTCCATAGCCAGCCAAGAGAGATGTATACGCAGGACCTCATTTGGGCCTGAAGACTTTGCATGGATGTAGATATTATTCATTCTGTTTAGAAATAGGGAAACTGAGGTCCAAAGAGGTGATTTCCCCAGGGCCTCACTGCATCTTTAACCTGCTCCAGCCTTGAAGCCAGGTGTGCCTCCCGCCACCCCTGAGGCTCTGCCCCCACCCTTCCCCTGCCACCTGTGCTCCCTCCGTGCTTCCTGCCAGCACCCTCCTGGTGGCCCAGCAGCCACACTCACCGTGAAGCACACGGCCGGTTGTGTGTGTCCTGCCAGCCCAGGCCGGCCCGCTCTCCGCCAGGGAAGCAGTGGACAGCTGCCTCTCGGGATCACTGCAGGGCACCGGAGAGAATAATGCCCCCACCAATTCCTAGCCGATTCCTGGAGTGCCTCCGCCACAGAGCCACCCGTGGGCTGGCAGCTTCGTCCTGTGTTAAAATATACCAGGCGCCGTAGGACCATCATCACCAAACGACTGCAATTTCTGTTAGACTTTGCTAGATACTTGAAATCTGTTTCCTCCTTCATTCAGGAGGTGCTACTCTCCTTCTTTCACAAGTAAGTAAAATGAAGCTCAGGGAAGTTAAGTGACTTGGCAGAATTCACACAACCAGGGGTATGGTGGATGGAGCCAGACTGGAACGCCGGCCCCCGGATCCTTTGTGAGCGCACTGTTTTGCTGCAGAAAGCCGAAGCCGGGACTGTAGGGTCACTGAAAGGAATAACTTCGATTAATGCTTCCCTTCCATTCTCCTGCCCTGCTACACACACACACACACACATGCCTTCCCACACACCAGCTCCCTGCATTCCTCAGCAGCAGACAGGTGTCAGCCGCAGGCCTGAGCAGAGGGGCTCCCTGGGGAATCTGGTTTGGTCTGGGACAGGGCATTTGGTCCATGGGTCCCACTGACCTCCCAGAGATAACTGGAAAGAAGTGTAAGAAATGCTGCCTGCAGTATCTTTTGGCCTTGGCTGTAAGGTGCCGTATGCTTTTGAAACTTATTTCTATGCCACTACTTTGGGACACCGTGCCCATTTCTTTGCCTCCGTATTGAGATCTGCCAGGCGCCCGGCTGTGGGCAGTGGGCTCAGTTCTCACTGCCTCTTGTGTCTGCATCTTGCCCGAGGTCGGTGTGGCCATCCCACTCCACCTGGCAGACTAGGACACGTGGATTTGGAGAATTCATAGAGGTCGTTTTTGTTGTTTTGGGTTTGGGCTCAGCATTGCCTCTCCTGTGCCCTCCCCAAAGAACCCATCCTGAGTCTATCCACACAGACGACAGAGGCTGCCTTCCCTGTGGCAGGTCGTCTGTGCTACACAACCACACACCAGCACTTAAATTCTTGGGTCGGTTTCCAGATGAGACTCCCACACACATTCCCCTTTATTCCCAGCCAAGCACATGATGTCGAGTCCTTTTAGAAGTCCCATGTCTGCAGGAATCCCAGGGTGGCAGGTGACCTGAGCCCTTTGCCTCTCGCTCTGCATCCACTAGTAGTGAGTTCAATCCTGAGCCCCACCATTCAGATTGCCACCACCCAATATGACGCACGCTGATGTTAGTCCAGTGAGTCCCTACTGTGCAGGATGCTGTACAGGTAACACAGACCCCGTCTTCAAAGGACTTTCGGCCTAGGTAGGGAGGCAAGACCCAAGAACAGCAGAGAAAAAGCAAGTCCGAACACTGTTCAGAGACGGGGCCCGGCAGGCCACTCGCTACTCTGGGCTCAGGCACAGGGAATAGTGCCATTCTCCTCTGGCTTGAAGGCCACACCTCCCTGAACCTTCAAAAAACGTGGCTTCCCACTTGGGGTCCCTGCCCCAAAAGGCACACACACACAGAAAATGGTGTCACAGATAGAAATCTCCATTGCAATTCTTATTTTTGATTAATTTTAGCAGCAGTCACAATTTTACAAAATTAATTCTTAGATGAAGTCCAGAAATATAAAAGTGATAAAAAGCCCATTTGATACAGTCATATAGGGAATGAGAGACCTGGTGACCACATCCACAGGCCTCCTGTGGCAGGTGATGGCTCACTCCTGAGGCACATGTGAAACCTGCTGCCTGGTGCCTTCCAAAGCCAGGCAGTGACTGCCGCCCAGTCGCCATTTGCTATCCCTGAGGACACTTTGGGGCGTGGATCTCGGGACCCTTCCATATTAGACATCTCTACCCCATGCAGGTATAAAATGCTCTTACTGTGGCTAAATGCTCACCTACAGCCAGACTACAAGGTACATGTAGCTGTTTATCACTTTACCCGTTAATTCCATGGGGACCTTAGCAGTCCTATTCTCAGACTCTAAGAAGAAAATCTGAGGCGCTGGAAAAGAAAGTGGATGGAAAATTGTATTATGAGAGTAATTCATCCACAAATGTTTGCTCATCACTTTGCACATCCTGGTTCCACCATCCCTGGAAACTCCTGGGGTTATGGTGGGTCCACCTGTCATCAGTCCTCGGAACTGAGAGGAGACAAAGTACAGGACACGATCCTGCCTCCAGAGCACCGTGGAGCTGCGTGGGGCAGCACGGCGCACTCGGGGGCAGGAGTGAAAACATCCAGTCCTCCGGGGGGAAGCTGCTTATCACATGAATTCAGGTCGAATTGCCCGCAACTTATTGTGATTATTCACTGAAATAGCAAAGTGGCTACCTGGATTATTTAAAGAATAACTTCAGGGAATACAACTCCCCCACGTAAGTCAGTGCCTTTCTAGCTAATATGAAATTATGGTGAATTTCCGTCTAACTAGATACAGTTTTATCTTGTTGAATTAAAATCTTGTGCTTAAAGAGACAGTTTTGAATGATCCTCATGTTGACTGTTGAAAATGTCCCAGTTCTGGGGAATGGCTGGAGCAAAGACAAGCTGCAAGGACGTACGATGGGAAGAATAGAAGAATTGCAGTCCCGACCCACGGCGTGCAGGCCGGGCTGGCGCTGTGTAATTCTGGGCAGATGTTGTCTAGCGGTGTTCGTCTTGGCCGTCATCCTGTGACGGTGCTCTGGGGGTCCCCTTCTTCGGGGACAGGCACAGTTGGGAGCGTCAGAATTGTGATTTGAACCCCCGGGGCCAGCCCCTGGGCCATCCTTTAACCCCTGCACAACCCCATCCCTCGTCTGTGCAGGGAATGGGGACTTCAAGGGAGAACAAAGTTCTGTTTCACAGGAGGAGTGAACGATAGTTGGTTCGAATAGGCTGAGGACATTTATTTATATCAGGCTTTGCTACTTACCCCGGGTCATTTCCTACTTCAGAGTCCTGGAGCCTCTGGAAAACCCTTCTGGAACACACTATTATAAACAATTCATTTGAATGAAATGATGTTGGTTACTCACTGAGAAAACAAACAATGCTGGCGGAAGTTGAAATACACCCTTGAGGACGTTGCAGTCCCCAGTGGATGAATCAGTGGTGTCCTTCCAAGGCCCGCTGCCTGCGAGCCCTTGTTCCCAGTCATGGGCAGGTCCAAGCCTTACTCTGTGTCTCATTTCCTGGAGGCTTTGGGTCTCTGTCTAACTCTTTCACTGTCCTTTCTCCCTCTGTTTCCAGGGTGGCGCTTTTGGTAAAAGCCGTCTCTGAGGTTGCATCATCTCAGACCCACAATTATCCGAGTTCCTGGCCACATCTAACCCTCCTTGTCCCGGGGCTGTGGGAACAGAGGCCGCTTGTCTGAGCAGATGAAAGGTTGGCCTCTCGCTGCCCTGCCTCCCACCCCAGAAAGCTCCGATAGCTCTCAAAGACGTTTCTCCTTTGAGCTGCCTGCATATGAGGCCCTCCCCAGGGACAAGCGAGTTCTCCTCTGCCCCATTTGTGATGTCTCCTTCTGAGATAGGACTACCCAGAGTGCCCCGAGCCTCCCTGGACTGAGCCCTTGGTTAGCCAGGCTCTGGCCACTTGGACAGGCCCTTTCTGGGACCTCGACACTCCCAGGGCTCAGGATTCTCTGCAGAGTGTATCCATGACAGAGTCTCACCAACCAGTGCCATTACCACAGAGGGGTACACAGGGCTGAGTCAGAGCTGCCGACTGGCATGTCACCAGCTATTGTCTTGGCCCCACAGCCAGGAGCCAGCAGCTCACTCCTACCTTCAGAAAATGGCACCAGCAAGCCTGTGGCCCAAGAGTCACATCCCACAAACATGTACCGAGCACCAGTGGTGTGTCAGGACCAGGCTGGGGCCCTGGGGATAGGACAGGGAACAAACCAGCAGTAATCCCAAAGGGAAGCTTACCTTCTGGTGGGGTGGGCAGACACACTCAAGGCACATGAGCAGGAAGCTCAGGACGTCAGATGTGCTCAGGGCTGGCGGACAGTCAAGCCAGGAGGTGTGATGTGGAAGGGGAGTTTGGGGGGCGGGGGGCACCACTGTAAAGAGTGTGGCCAGAGAAGGCTTCCCTGGGGGAGATGATGTTTGAGAAAGATCTGAAAAAAGCAAGAGAGCCAAATATGGAGTTATCTGAGAAGCAGAGCAGGTGGAGAACAGCACAGCGAGTGCAAAGGCCCTGAGGCAGGAGCAAGCCAGGTCTGATCAGGGAACAACCAGGGGCTGGTGTGGCTAGGGGAGCAGGGTGAGAAGAGGTAACCAGGCAGTGAAGTCAGGTGAGGTGGCAGAGAGAGGAGGGGACCACCTCCCGGCACCTGATGCAGAGTCAGGAATTCCACCATCTCCCTGAGGCTCGAAGCCTTCCATTCCCCCTCGGCCCCCTCCAGGCAAGGAGGCTCACGACTCAGAGAGAGTCCCCCAGCTTGCGCTCCAGGAAGGGGCTGAGAGCGAGGCCTGGGCGAGCCGTGACATGTGGTGGGAGCTGGGAAGGAGGAAGAGGATGCTGAGACTTCCTAGAGTCCCTGAATTGAGGGGTAGGGGAGGAGGGCTTCACCAAGGGCCCAGTGTGCACACACAGAGGCCAGCTTTCAGAGCGTGTCTGGCATTGCTGGTTGCAATGCAAAAGCTTCTGGGTGAAGCTTTTCTGCAGTCTCCAGGCCTGTGCCCGGCACTGCGGGGAATAAATGTGAGTGTGGGCCACCGGCTCCCCAGCGCCTGCAGTCCATAGAGCATGCAGCACCCTCAAGGAGAAGGGGGGATGTACATGGGCCTCTGGCCCACAGCTCCAGGTCAGTGCAAGCCCGGCCCAGCAGAGGGCACAGAGCACTGACCTTCTCCCCTCGGGGTGGTATGGCCAGGCTCGAGACAGGATGTGTACAAGAGAGGTCTCGACCTGCTGCTCCTAGCTCCAGGCTGCCACCTGCCTGGGGAGGAAGGCCTGGCACCGTGCTCAGACCCAGCCAGTCTTACCTGGCACAATGAGAACAATCCCAGAAACGCAGTCTCCTTCTCCTGCCTGAAATCAGAGGGGGAGAGAACAGCTTGGGCCCACGCAGCTCGGGCTGGAACCCAGGCTTCCCCACCATGTCAGAGTGCAGCTCACCCAGGAGGCAGTTACACTCGAGGAAAGGTGTTGGGAGGTGCTTTTCAGCTGCTCTGTTTTTGAATGCCATTCTGCAAGTGAGCAACCCCCTGAAGAGTGAGCACAGCAGTCTCCTGTGCCTCCTCCCCTCACATGGCATGGGCCCAGCATGAGAATCCAGTTGCTGAGCAGGTGACCGAGTCCCGACGCCTGGCTGCTTCTCATCCTCACCCAGCAGTCTTGGAAGTCCGGCCCCTGGGCATCTGTCGGTACCTGGAGTGTCACAAGCACACCAAGGCGCATTCACGTCTCATCCCCTCTGTTCCCACCACAGCCTAGTACCGCAGGGGGCGAGGACGCATTGTGTTCGCTGAGCTCCCCGTGTCGGGCAGGCCAGCCCTGTGTGCACAGGGAGGGGAGTGTTACCACGCACTTCCTTAGAAAATGGGTCTGGGGCCCTCATCCAACTTGGTATCCTGACCATTCCTGAATAAATGGGATTTGGAAAGGTATAAAGTAACTGTTCTAAAGCCACAGCAATAGCAAATGGCAGAGCCAGGACTGGAATCCAGGTGTTTTCCTCCACGTCGGTATTCCACAGGCTAACCTGCAGGCAGACAGTATCACTATCCTCTTCTCGGTAGTTTCAAGACGACAGGTGGCTTCGTGCTTAAGCACTGCCTGACCCTCTCTCTATGCACACACGCACACGCGCACTCACATGCTGTCCAGGAGACCTAAGTGGCGCCGCCCCCACAGGGTCAGCCTCTCGGATTCAAGCTCAGGTCTCTGCTGAGCTTTCAGAGCCTGCGCTGTGGGAGGGCCCCCAACTCGTTCCTGCGTGGGATGCATGTGGTGCCTTGTCCTGAGGAGGGTCTCGAGACCCCATCCCGGAGTGGGAGGTGGGACGCCCGCCACCGTGTGTGCCCGAACACAGAGCTTGGCCACAGCTTGCGAGGCCGTGGCTGCGTGTGCAGGATGCTGTACTCGGTACTGCGCTCCTTCTGCGCCCGCGCGTTGTCGGGAAGGCGCCCCCACCCAGGCGTTCCTCTGATAAGCCTCCAGGCAGTGGAGAGCAGAGCGAGCCCCTTATTAGACCGCTGCAGGGGGACCCAGAGGCCCTGCGCTGGGCAGCAGTGCTGATAAAGTGGTCCTGGGCCAGCCGCTTACCAGCAGCTCTCTGGGACCCGTCCCCAGGCACCAACCTCTCAGAAATAGGAGCAGTGAGACCCAGGAAACCTCTTTACTTTCTTAGACTCCAAAGCCGGGCAGGTTTCTGGTGGCTGCAGGTGGCAGGACCTGAGAGAAACAAACAGGGAGACAGGTCTGGCCAGGAGAGCCGGTGGGGAGGGGGCCCTGAAAGTGGTGGTGGGAGCAGCTGCCCCCATGGGTGCAGCGGACTGTGTGTGGGGCTTGAGCCTGCTCAGAATTCCCTGTGAAGCAGACACTACTACTCCCATTCAGGCTGACACACTGAGACCAGGAAAGAAAGTGTGAAAGTACTTTGTCTGGTGTGGTGTGGTCAGGTTGGAAGCAGGTTTGCTGGCACAAAGTCCAGGGCACCTTCCTGCCTCTGTGGAGCTCTGGCTGCAGGAGTTCAGCCCCCGCACCCCACCGCAGGCACACAGCCTGCTTGACTGCAGCACATTCTGCCTTTGGAAGCTAACTTTCTTTTTCTAAGCTTCGAAAAAATTTCGGTGGTTTATCTGAAAGTCAAATTTAACTGGTGTCCTCTATTTTATCTGGCAACCCTAGTAGGAGAGGACATGGAAGTGGGTGTTCTGGGGTGTTCCTAAAGGGTTCCAGATGATTCTAACATGCAGAGTTGAGAACCAAGGACCAGAGGCTCCTGCTGCCTGTGCCACCCCCAGAGCCTCCCCAGCGGAGTGCTCCTGGTCTTCAAAAGCATCCTCAGGGAAGCTGCTTACTCATCCTCTGTGTCCTTCTCATGGACACCACTCCAGTGTTTAGAAACCTATTTTCTACTTAAATGTGGAGATCTGAGACACATCTTAATTTTTAATACTTTAGATAAAAATTGTGGCGGTGATTCCATAACTGGATATATACAAATAAAGAGTAATAGATGATTGATTATTCATAGCCCTCCTACCTCTCCCCTCACACTCATATTCCCTTCCTTACCTTCTAATCACGCTCCTGCCCAAACCCCAAACTCGCAGACCTCCATCCGCCCAGCCTGTCAGGTTTGCCCTCCTGCAGCCCCACCCACACCAAGAGCCCCTGTCCCCTACGCCCTGTGTCATCCCGACACTCTCTCAGTACGTCCAAGCGCTCTTCCAAGCCGCGGGCTCCCCCCGCCAGCCCGCGCTATCGCAGCATTTCTAGCAGATCTCCCGTGTGCCTCTCCCCGCACTGGCTGTCCGTTGCCTACACGAGAAGACCCAGCTCCCGTCTCCTGGTCTTCAAGACCCTTCCGTGCCCAGTACTTGCCCGAGCAGGTGGATGATGAAATTTATTAATGATTGGGAACATGCCGGCTATGGTGGAAGAAATAGTAAGACAAGGAAAAGAAAGAGGAAAATAAGCTCATGACAGGTACTGGATTTAGCCATTTATATTCTTTTTTTTTTCCCTCCCCAAACCTCAGCTTTTATATTTCCCAAAACGAAATTCAAAAGCCATCACTTGAAAGGTGTAAAATAAAAAATTGCATTTGTTTCAGTATGAAATCATCAGTACTTAAAAAGGATACAGATATTTGAAATCTGTATCGTTGTAGACAATCTGGCTTCTCTGCGAGCCCCTAACCCTGACTGCTCAAACAGAGCCAGCCCTGGAGCTGCCTTGTCTTGTGGGTGACTCTGTCTTCACTCTAGTACCTGGTTTGCCTGAGCAAAGGCTTCTTTCCCTTCCCTAAGAAAGGAGCACACCAGTCGGTCTGACAGAGAACACTGTGTGTGTACTTACCCTTCTTCTCCTAAGATTATGCGTTAGGTTTCAAACCTGCTTTTGAAGTGCTGAGACCCCTGCAGAGAAATGATGAACAAATCTTCCTGCTTACAAAACACCAGGACTGTGCCTGCCTCGCCACTGCTGCTGGTCAGAGACGCTACGGGTCGTGGGACTTCAGCTGCACCACCGACACGACTCTGAAGTGAAACAAAGTCTAAGTTAGTTGACTTTTCCTTGATTAGTCTCCCGGGCATTTGTCACTTTCTATGAAAGAAACATCTAATTTAGGTGGCAGTTGATTTGTGTCATGGGATTTCAACTGACAAGAGGCAGAGTTATGTATGTGTTTATGGCTTCCTTGCTTTTAAAAGATTAATGTTGGGCAAATATAAATCACAAGACCTGGACGGGGCTGGGAAGATGGAGCAGGAGCTTGCCAGGGTGATGGATTGAGACGTATTTTAGAGTCTTTTCATCAGCTAGAAAAACAGTGGGAGGATGAAGGGGGGGGAGGGTAGAGAAATGGCTTTTTCCCCCCAGGCACAAGGGTTTGCCCAGGGGCAGGCAGCTTCCGGGCTCTTGCGGATGCAGAATGAGGAAGTGACTTCCTGGTGACTAGTGACTTCCTGAAGCCCCTTTCCTGCCCTGATCCCAGGAGACAGGACTTGGAGGACAAAGGAGGCCAAGGGCACAGCGGGAAGGACTCAGGAAGTCGCTGGCACTCCCTCCCCGCCCTGGCCTCCCACCACTCCCCTGTGTGTGTGGGTGTGTGGGGGGTGACAGAGACAGAGACAGAAAGAGAGAGGGAGGGAGGGGAGAAGGAGCCATTCTTACATATCTGAGCACGGTAAGAAGAGCTTTCATGTGCGGGCAGCCAGCCCCCAGAGCCACACACAGTGCCCAGGTCCTTCTCTGCAGACGCGAGCGCTGAGGGTCAGAGCGAGGGGTGCGTATGTACAGCTGCGACACAGTGACCAGGGTTCACCCCAGATCTCCCTGGCACCAAAGCCCAGGCTCCCATGCCCCATGCCACCCATCAGATGCCCCTTGCAGCACCACGGAGGTGACTTTGGAATGGGCAGTTTGTTGGCGTGCGTGTGCGCATCTGCCCTTCTCTTCACCGCCCCCGTCGGCGCGCTCCCCGCCTTTCCCGGCACCCTTTCACACACCAGTCGCACGTAAAAGACCAGTGACGGCATCATTAACAACAGCATCATTAACACGTCCAGTGCGCACACTCCCGCCTGGCCAGGCGCCCTGGCAGCTCTCCCCCACCCCAGGGCCTGCGGCACGGTGGGCTCCGCGCGCCTCTGCCAGGCCTTTCTCACAGCCCTCAGCTCGCACGGGACCTGCCTCCTTCCAGGGCCCCTCGCCGTCACATCCACCCGTGTCACCCGTGCCCCGTGGGAGCTGCTGTGTCGGCCGCCTTGGCTGCCCTTCGCGGCACGTCCTGTGGGGCAGCCCTGCTGTCCTACTGGGACGCGGTGACACCCTCGCTGGACGGCTCCACCCAAGTGTCTGAATGGAGATTCCAAGCCCCAGAGAGCCCCTCCTGGCCCTGCACCCTGCGGTCCAACTCGCCCCCCACGGGCTCTGTGCTCCTGCCTGTCAAACCCAGTGAAGGACCGAGAAAAACATTCACACGTCCTGTTCGCCTACTGATGGGCCTCTGGAAACCCAATGACAGAGCGTGGATAACTAAATCATCGTTATTTACACAGGCAGCCCAATCGGGGTCATTTAGTCATGTAATTAGGTACCCAATTATGCTGAAAATGCAATTACATGATTTTTTTTAAGTGAATTAAGCCCTCCCGAGAAGTGGCGAAGGTTAGCACGTGGGATCTGGCTGCAGAGCAGGGACCTCAGAGGACACTCAAGGGTGACTCTGGGCTGCACGGGGACCGCGTGGGCTGGACTTGGATCACACGTGTGAGCACACACGGGCACACCGGCTCACACACAGAGGATGCCAGCGTCACCTCTGTCTCCTCAGATCTCCTCAAAGGCCTGCTCCACACCAGGAACTTAATGAATGGCAGCCGTTAGCGTCATTGGAAGCTTAGTGTGCATCTGTGGAGTGACTGTGAGGAATCTTACAGAAGCTTAGGGAGGTCATTTATCCGGCATCGGAGAGGCAGGTGTGTAGGAAGAAAATAGTGACAGAAGGATCAGCTGGGACATGCCAGGGGATATTTAATGCAACATCACTTATTCATTCACCTAGCATTGTGTCAGATGCAGACGCATAAAATACAGTCCTGTCCTCTAGTAGCTCAAAAATTAGTGCAGAGACTGGCAAAACCTTTTGATGGTGATGTGAACAAGTTGCTCAGCAAGCTATAGCCCATGGACTGCAGGCTGCATGTGGCCTATTTCTGTGCAGTCATCTAGCTAAGAATGAGTTGCACAATTTTAAAGGGCTCCCCCACTTCCATGCCACGCAGCTGGGGCTCCCTGGCCCACATGCCAGTCCCTCACTGTGTGTGCTTAACTCCAGCAGGGACCCACGGGGTCTGGACGGCTGCTTCTTTATAAACACGGGAGCAAGTGTGTGGAGCAGTACTGTTGATAAAAGAAAGAGTCATTATTCCTTGGAAGGAAGCAAGCAATGTGGATAAGGATGGAGAGATGGAAGACGGTACCAGGGACCGAGAGAAAAGGACAGGGAGGAAGAGGAGGCCAAGAGGAAGAACCGACTCTGCGTCTTTCAGCATAAGGTGCTTTCCCACAAAATCGAAATCCGAGGGACGACGGGGCCTCCCTCAGAGAATCCTAGCAGAGGACTCTCTAGTCTGGGGAGGGAGAGGAACCTTCCCAGCGTCTCTAGGAAGCTATTTACACTGGACATGCTGAGAAACCAGCCGTGTAGCACACCAGCAGCAGCCTCAGGCGACTCCAGAGAAGCAAAACCCACGGCCCAGCCCTGACCTGTTCCCTGAGAGTCAGAGCGCATCTTGACGCCCTCCTGCAGAAGCGAAGGTGTGGGTGAGGGCTCTGGACTGAAGCTACAGCTCACGCTCCTCCGCCCACAGTTGCAGCCGGGGACAGGGTGAGGAGCTGCGGCCACTGCGCACACTCGCGCTTTTCCACCCGGTGTGTGTCTGTCTTGGAAATGCAACTGTCTACTTGGAGCATCTCCCTGCTGGGTTAGGCAAAGGATGTGTGAACACAAGATCCACAGGGTCACCTTGAGGGGTGGCCATGGTCCTGCTGTCCGTCAGCAGCCCAAGGCAGGCTGTAGGAGTCACCAGATGGGGTGTAGGCACCCCGTGGGGGCCTGGAGCGAGGCAGGCAGGTCAGGGCGAGGGAAAGCACCTGGGGGCCTTCCAGTCTGAGACTTTGATGATTCTGCCAGACAATACCTAGTTCTGAAGATCCAGCCCGTTTCTTTACTATACAGTGTTATTGTAGCTGGCTTGGAAAGTACAGAAAACTGTATATTAGAAGGAAGCAAAACCCCCCATAACCCTGCCCACCACCTAACATTTAAGAGTGTTTCCTTTTCTTCTTTTGTCTAAGACTTTTTTGGAATATTTAGCATCATTTTTATTGGCAGGGTCCTGTTCCTTTCACTTAACATCATACCATAAGCATTGCTTCCTGTCACTAAGAATTCACATGCATCATTTCAACAACTGCATAATGTTCCGTCATATAGGCATATTGCGATTTACGTGACCAATTCTCTAGTATGGAGCATTTAGATTGTTCTCTTTCTTTAAATTCTCACTTTAAACCACGTTGCAATACACTTTCCTGAGCATGGATTTTCCTTTCCATTCCAGATTACTCATCTAGGATCAATTACAAGAAGTAGATTTGATTCTGAAGGTGATGCATTTGCCACATAGTACACAAAAGCATTGAAGGTGCTGTTGTTGACAATCTTGCGTTGACCCAGGCCATGCCAACATAACTGACAATGACAAAAATTGGCACCGCTTGCCACATGCTCACTCACAACAAGCCCAAACAGTAGCACCATCGTGTTTTACACACGAAGAACCCAGGCTAGAAAGGCCACATTGCCTCTAGTATGGTCTAGGCGCGAGTGCTTGTGCTGAGCTGTCACTCTTTCCCCTGTGCCCTCCAGGCCTGGCCAGTGTGCAGACCCCACAGGGGCATCGCCAGGGTCTGGCCCATGTGCCCCTCACTCTCCTCGGGGAGGTGTCTGGATGGACCTGGGGTTAGAAATATGGTTGTCCAGGGCCTGCTGCATTCCAGCCGCCTCTGCTGGAGCCCTGCACTGGGAGGCCCAGCAAACACTGATGGTTACATGCCCCCCTCCTGGCTCCTGACATCTGCAAATGTCCATCTCCTTATTTGCTGTTTTGGTGCCTGGGAACCTTTTTTTTTTTTTGGAGAAGCATTTCCTTGCTGCATCATCCCAGCCCAGCTATCCTTAAATCAGTTGGCAGGGTCCTTTGCCCTTCCATTGGCCTCACTGCAGGGGCTTGGCATGCGAGTGGATGTCGGGGGCAGGGAGTCCTGGGAGCTTTACTTAATTTCCCAAGAACAAAGCAGAGGAGACCACGGTCTCATGAGGCATGGATCAGAAGGGTGCGTGCATCTACCAGACCCTGCACAGGGCCCCCATCCCTGCACCCAGATCACAGGGGCAGGCGGGGGATCAGGCAGAGGGGACAGATTCTCAGGTTTCTCAGACATCTCAACCGCTCCAGGTCCCTTCTGCCTCAGCCGGGACGGAGCCTGGCCCTGCCTCACCATCAGGTGGCCTCTCCTGCTCCTCCCTCAGCTTCAGTTCCCTTCCACCGTGCAGATCTGTCAGCCTGACAAAGTGACAGGTGCAAATTAGAAGTTACACAACTGGGTCTCCTCGGTGTACTAAAGCCACAGAAGCTGTTTCAGGGTGGATTTTCTTCTAGGAGAAAAGCAAACTTACTAAGCTTTCTTTAGGTGGTGGGCATTGTCTCAAGCAAGAGCTGCTTCGGTTGCTTGCTGACACCTGACACCCGCTGCAGCCCCCATCCAGTCCCCTGCCCAGCCCTGGCCCCAGGCGGTTCACCAGACGGACCCTCTCCTCCTCTGCTCTTCCTGTCTGTGTCACGTGGGATTCTCCTAGAAACCCTGGCAGGCGTGTGTGCCGGGAGCAGGGGGAGGAGGAGCTCTGGTTCTTTCCCCCGTTACTCTGCACCGTGAATAAAGGAGGATATTTGCTGCCTCCTTGATAAACCGCAGACTCCACAGTCCAGAGCTGGCGAGGGCTCTCCCTGGGGGAGAGTCCCCGTGTGGACAACAGCAACCTCTTCCTGCTCAGCAAACCCTCTTATCCCAACACTCATCTTCCCTTCAGGGCTTCTTACTGGTTTCCCTGCCTGTCACCATCCTGGACGTATGAGAGGGTCGTTCTACTTTTTTGTACTCTGGCCCCAAACGGAGACAAAGGATTCCTTCCTTTTACTTAGATGCTGTAGCTCAACTGAGGCGGGTGGGTCGTGGTGTTGAAATAAAGCTCTGGTTGTTTTTTTTTTTTTTCCCTAAAAAAAGGGAGTTTAGGGGAAATAGCAAGGAAAGCCACACAGCAAACCCTGGAAGCAGATTCTTTGACTGGTAAGTCAGTAAGGTCACCTTTCTCGCCAGTTCCCCTGCTGGGAGCACACCCCCAGAGCAATGCCTAGGTGTGAAAGTTCCCCGCAGGACTCCCCGGGTGGACATCAGGGGGAGATGCCGTTCCCACTCTGCCTTCTGGGTGTCCAGGCCCTGCTTCACCCCCAGGTTACTGCTGAGGGCGGGACTGTCTTCTCCAGGCCGGGAGGCCGCGTGTCCCCACCACCCACCCTCGCAGGCCTGCACGCTGCCACGCGGGAGGGAGGTGCGGAACAGCGGTGCTACGCCCATGCCACGTGTCCACACAGCAGCATCAGGCAGGGCGGGATTGCGGTGAGGAGGAGGAGGATGTGGGCAGGCAGTGACACTGCACTGCTTGGCACCTCGGCAGCCCTGGGGCTCGGGGATTATTTATAAGGGACCCATACAGACCTTCAAGGAAATTTTTTAAATTTTTATTTTTAATTATTATGGGTACATAACAGTTGTATGTCTTTATAGGGCACATGTGGTGTTTTGATACAGGCATACAATGTGAATTAATCAAATCCAAGTAATTGGGGCATCCATCCCCTCAGGCATTTATCATTTCTTTGTGTTAGGAACAGTCCAGTTCCACTCTTTTAGTTATTTTAAAGTGTACCCTGACTTGTTGTGCAATCAAGTATTGTTCATTCTATCTAACTATCCAACTATATTTTTGCACCCATTACCCATGCCCACCTTACCCCCTCCCCGCTACCCTTCCTATCCTCTGACAACCAGCATTCTACTCTCTGTCTCCACGAAATCAATTGTTTTTAATATTTAGCTCCCACACATGAGTGAGAATATGGGAGATTTGTGTTTCTGTGCTTGGCTTATTTCACTTAACATAATGTTCTCCAGTTCCATCCACATTGTTGCAA